>JAFEMH010003499.1:0-261996 GCA_022495995.1 Adenophora triphylla var. japonica
GGGAACTTAACCAACCCCCTCAAGCACTCAATAAACTCCCAAAGCCCGGTCTCAACGACAACCGCTGCTCTCTGACTCATCAAAGCTCCTCGGCCCGCATTCGGAAGTCCGGTCCCACAGGTCAACTCCAGACTCCACTGATCCTCGAGTATTCATCTTATTCAACTGCTCCGTCACGTAGTTGTTTCCACCCTGCAATAAAACAAAAAAAAAGAAAATGTAAAAAAAATTTGCATTTGCATTTGCACAAAAAAAAAAAGAAAGCATATACATGCATCACGCAACACAAAGTTTTGAAGAAAATTCGGCAGCATAACGGCATGCAATGAACCTAGCCCCATTTTTCTCAAAAAAGGCAGTTTTCAGCAAATCCCAATTCATTCATGAAAAAAAAAATCATACAAAGAGTCAACGGAAATAAAAACTCCGTCCCACTTTCAAAAAAAAAAATACATGCATATCATCCATCATCCCAAAAGATCCTACATTCATACATTCACACAAGGAGTCAACGGAAGCAAAAACTCCGTCCCATTTTCATAAAATAACATGCATACATTCATTCAACGGGAGGAAAAATCCATTCCGTCTCTCAAAAAAAAAAATCATCATACTTCTTTACAAAAAAAAAAAGAGAGCATGCACACATTCATATCAACATTGCAAGAATCCTACATTGCAACAAAAGAAGTCCGTCCCAAATTCGGGAAATTGTTCATCATAGTCTCATATTTCAAAAAAAAAAAAATGGCGAAAATGCCAATTCTTTTCCCAAGCAAAATGCACATTTTGAGTTACCCATATACTCATTACAACATGCAAAGCATCAAAATCAAGATTCAAAGCCAAGAACAAAATTTTTTTTTTCCTCATAATTTTCGAAAAAAAAAAAAGAAAAATCACCCAAAAATCAATTTCAAGCAAAAATCGACAAAGGGAATGAAAAGATTCGAAGTATACCGTTCGGAGACTCGGATCAGTGGCCCAATGTTGCCAAGCATCGGGGTATGGCTCCTCCGCAATCGATTGCGAAAGAGTGTAATGTCTCCTCATTCGAACGAGCTCCAATCGTCTCTCCGCGACCGGGCCACGTCCTTGGCCTTGAAAAGCACCTCCCGCGTGTTCCATTGCTTGAAAATCGAAGAAAAACGGAAGAATTTTGGAGCTTTTTGGACAACAATGGCGGTTTTCTTCTTCTCCCTCGTCTCTCTCTCGTAAAAGCTGTAAATGGGGAAGAGGGAACTGAAAAGGGAGTTGGCCCTCATTTAAAACCCTCTGGACTTCGATCTCCTCCGCGCGGATAGGGTTGTAAGGGTCAAAATGACCCTTTTGCCCTTTAAAATTTCAGGACTCAGCAGTTCAGTCCTCAACTTAACAGAGTTAACCAAAGTTAACCAAAGTCGACCCCCTTTCAAGGAAATCATTCCCCGGCAGTCAAACGTAAGACCGATCTCCCCGAGAAAGATAACGAGATCCCGTATCTTTCATCAAAATCATTCCCCGGCAGTCAAACGTAAGACCGATCTCCCCGAGAAAGATAACGGAATCCCGTATCTTTCATCAAAATCATTCCCCGGCAGTCAAACGTAAGACCGATCTCCCCGAGAAAGATAACGAGATCCCGTATCTTTCATCAAAATCATCAACGGCAGTCAAACGTAAGACCGATTTCCCCGAGAAAGTTAACGGAATCCCGTTTCTTTCATCAAAATCATCAACGGCAGTCAAACGTAAGACCGATTTCCCCGAGAAAGTTAACGGAATCCCGTTTCTTTCATCAAAATCATTCCCCGGAAGTAAAACGTAAGTCCGATCTCCCCGAGAAAGATAACGGAATCCCGTTTCTTTCATCAAAATTATTCCCCGGCAGTCAAACGTAAGACCGATTTCCCCGAGAAAGATAACGGAATCCCATTTCTTTCATCAAAACCATTCCCCGGCAGTCAGACGTAAGACCGATTTCCCCGAGAAATATAACGGAATCCCATTTCTTTCATCAAAATCATCAAACGGCAGTCAAACGTAAGTCCAATTTTCTCGAGAAAGATAACGGAATCCCGTATCTTTCATCAAAATCATCGACGGCAGTAAAACGTAAGTCCGATTTCCCCGAGAAAGTTAACGGAATCCCGTTTCTTTCATCAAAATTATTCCCCGGCAGTCAAACGTAAGACCGATCTCCCCGAGAAAGATAACGAGATCCCGTATCTTTCATCAAAATCATCAACGGCAGTCAAACGTAAGTCCGATTTCCCCGAGAAAGATAACGGAATCCCGTATCTTTCATCAAAATCATCGACGACAGTAAAACGTAAGTCCGATTTCCCCGAGAAAGTTAACGGAATCCCGTTTCTTTCATCAAAATTATTCCCCGGCAGTCAAACGTAAGTCCGATCTCCCCGAGAAAGATAACGGGATCCCGTATCTTTCATCAAAATCAACCGGCAGTCAAACATAAGTCCGATCTCCCCGAGAAAGATAACGAGATCCCGTATCTTTCATCAAAATCATTCCCGGCAGTAAAACGTAAGTTCGATCTCCCCGAGAAAGATAACGAGATCCCGTATCTTTCATCAAAATCATCCCCGGCAGTAAAACGTAAGTCCGATCTCCCCGAGAAAGATAACGAGATCCCGTATCTTTCATCAAAATCATCCCCGACAGTAAAACGTAAGTCCGATCTCCCCGAGAAAGATAACGAGATCCCGTATCTTTCATCAAAATCATTCCCCGGCAGTCAAACATAAGACCAATCTCCCCGAGAAAGTTAACGGAATCCCGTATCTTTCATCAAAATCATCAACGGCAGTCAAACGTAAGACCGATCTCTCCGAGAAAGTTAACGGAATCCCGTTTCTTTCATCAAAAATTCATCAAAATCATTCCCAAACGTAAGGCCGATCTCCCCGAGAAAGAAACGGGATCCCGTATCTTTCATCAAAATCATTCAACGGCAGTCAAACGTAAGGCCGATTTCCCCGAGAAAGATAACGGAATCCCGTATCTTTCATCAAAATCATCAACGACAGTAAAACGTTTCACCGATTTCCCCGACGAATACGTCTGATTTTTCCCCAGCAAAGGCTAACAAAATCCCCAGCAAAAATAACGAAATCCCAAAAAGCCATCGAAATCTCGAGTAGATCTCGAACTACGAAAGGGCTTGATTCCCACTAGGGATACGTAGGTAGCCTATCATTAGGTCCAGCCCCCCGACCAAAACGGTCACCCTCTCCTTCGGCAGCAGACGAAGTCCACCGAAAGGCCATTTCAAGTCAAGGTTCGAGGCACCTAAAACGCCATCATCAAGGTTCGAGGCACCTAAAACGCCATCATCAAGGTTCGAGGCACCTAAAACGCCATCATCAAGGTTCGAGGCACCTAAAACGCCATCTTCAAGGTTCGAGGCACCTAAAACGCCATCATCAAGGTTCAAGGCACCTAAAACGCCATCATTTCCAGGTTGACATCTCAAAATAGTCATCTCCAGGGTAAAAGACCCGAACTACGACTGGCTTGATTCCTCTTAAGGATACGTAGGTAGCCTATCATTAGGTTCAGCCATCAGACCAAAAATGGTCATTCCTATCCCCAGCAGAGCGGATAGCCATCAGACCGAAAATGGTCATCTTTTATCCCCAATGAGTTTCTTTCCAAAGAACCGATGAGAACTCGCTCATCAGGTTCGAGGCACCTAAAACGTCATCATCTCCAGGGTCAAAGACCCGAACTACGACTGGCTTGATTCCTCTTAAGGATACGTAGGTAGCCTATTGAATAGGTTCAGCCACTCGATCACTTGATTATCCAGCCAAATATGGAGCCTTACTCTTATCGACGACCCCGCTTCCTTCGAAAGCGCCGTCGCCGAGGGGCTACTGTAAGTGCTCCAATTTGAGCTTGTTAGTATTTTCGTTAGAAAATTAACGAAAGTTATGACATTTCTAACAATTCCTAACATTCCTAACATTTCTAACCAAGCAAGGGCAAAGTGGGCATTGTTATTTAAGGATAAACCAAGAAAGGAATCCTAAAAAGAAAAAGAAATTAAAGAAAACCAAAAATAGAAAGCTCATTTGGAACAAAAGCTGGTTTGTTAATTTGATTTTTGAAAAATATTCCTCTTGTCCAAAGCCCGAAGCAAAGATTTAATGAACAAGTGCACGCTCAAGGTCCTATCCGCGCGGATGAGTTTGTCATTTTCGAGGAGGGCTATAAATTGAGGCCTTCAGTCTCAGAAAAAAGAAAAGAAGAACACATTTCCTGAACTGCACTTTGGCGAAAATAGAGAGAAAACAGTGAGAATTCCATAGAATTGTCACCTTTTTCTCAACTATTCAACCAAAATCACACTCACTCAAACACTCTCATATTCAAGCCTCAAACACTCTTACTTTCAAGCCAAAAACTCCAAAACACAAAGAAGATAGGTATAACCTCCCTCTTCTTACCCTAAATCTCTCATCCATGCATGCATTTCCAAACTACAAAATGTAGTTTGCTCATCTTCTTGCCCTAGATCCAAGAAGATCACCATGGAAGTTCATCTCCATGGATGATCTTCTACAAGGATCTACATTATTTTCAAAGTGTTCTTACTTTTTTGCAAAGAAAACACATTTTCAAAACCCTAAAACTCATTTTCATACATCAAATCTCATTTTCAAAGGATAAAATTCCCCTTCCCAAGCAAATGAAGTGCTTAGTCCTAATGTACCCCAAGGATGGTTTGATATAGTTGATTCACCACTAAAATGTCAAGTGATCACTAATCAAAACCTAGGGAAATGGGGACAAGCATGGATGCCAAACCCCCTTTAAAATCACATTTTCCTTCTTGAGAAGTTGCTGTCCAGTAGCAATTTTCTAAGACCCCAGTCCATGGTCTAAATTTTTGGACACAGATAAACTTGGAATTTGGTGTTGACTACAAAACACTTTTTGTATCCAACATCCAAAGATTTTCAGAAATATTTTTACTTTATTTTTTGCGTGAGTAAAACTCCCTTTTTCAAATTTTCTTTTGAAGGTCAGATCACCAGTCTCTGGGAGTCCAGATCTCATATCTGAGATTTCCAGAAGGTTTTGGGTCCTTAAATCTTCTCCAGAATGGAAAATTCTTTCACAGAAATCTTATTTAAGGTGTCTGGAACAACTTTCATTCTCTGAGTTTTCTCAGATTATGAAGTTTTAAAGCCCTTAAATCCATTTCAAAATCAAGTGTCCACTGCCTTTTTCATTCTGGCAGAAGTGTTCTTCAACTTCCAAAAATCTTTTGAGTACCAAAACTCAACCCAAAAATCACACCAAAAATCATGGAATCTGTCCAAAGTCTAATAAAGAATTCCCAATTTTTACTTTTCTGAGTTTCAACTTATTTTGGCCAAAACACACACACACACACACACACACACAAAAATGATTTTTAGCTTGGAAGACTCGTTTTACGAGGCATTCCGGGTGCACACTAACGTCCTTCCCGGCATGTAACGTGACCTCCGAACCCAAATCTCTAATCTCGGGCATTTTTCAAAGTTTTGGCCCTTAAAACAAAAACGGCGTGGCGACTCCGTCTTTTTCCGGTTTTATTTGATTTTCAAAGAAACGCAAAATCGAATTTTCCCGCGAAATTGGAATTTCAACATCGTCACACATAGTGAGCATAGCGGGACTCCCTCCCTACATGTATCGGATGCCGGTCGCCATCCGACCTATGCCCAGGAACGTCTCGCCCAGGACCAAAGGCACTATGCCTCCCTGTTCCAAAGATCGCCTCACCGAGGTCCAAGACACCGTGATGGCACACACCCAGGGACGTGAATATGAACAAAGTAGCAATCGCGCACAGAGCAAACGCGTCCCATGCGAAAACGCTCCCCTCGACACCGAAAAATTTATCGAGGAGCCTCAAAATGTCGACATAATTTGTATTCAGTATTAGCATCCCGTATGCTTCTTCAGTCGAGATACCAAGCAGAGACACTAACTTCTCCACAGTGGCTATGCCACCCGCATATGGAAGAACTAGTTGTTCCGTCTCAGGTCCTCCTAAAATGGCCCGAAAATCTTCAAACGTGGGAGTAATCTCATTGTACGAAAAGTTGTACACATGCCTTCGTACGTCCCAGAAACGAGCCGCAGCTCTCAAAAGATCCCAATATGGCATGAGCTCCTTCAAAGCCCAAACAGATTTCATCCCGTAACAACCCTCGAAAAAGCCCTTGCTTTGCCTCGTGTGGTGCCGTACCCACGACTAGAAATTTTCCAAGTATCGCTCTTGCATCTGAGATAATAGCCTAGGAAATGGAGCCATGGAAAAAGCAAAGAAAACCTTCAAAGAAGTTGAGAGAAAATCAGTTAATTGATCGAAGCAAACGTGTAGTTTTTACAAATTGCAAAAGCTGAACTGCAATTTAAAAGATTATGGAAATTGAGTCTTAGTCCGGCCGGACTGTTTCTCAAGTTGACTGGGTCAACTCTGCAGCCAGCTGCTTTCAATTTGGAAACATTTCCAAACCATGCCCTGTTCAAGCCTCCTTGAAACTGTTTGCACCCATGGTTTCAATCAACCACTGCCAACACCACTTCCGCCCCGGGCTCGTGCAACAGTGCAATTAAGTAAATAACAGTGCATATAGACATAAATTTTGACCAGTTCGAATTTTTGTGCATGTTTCATTTTTATTTATTTTTGATCAACCTACTTGCTTATTTGCCGAAAATAAAAGAAGGTAATTACTAAATAAATGTGCAAAATACAGGTTCCGCCTCAAGGGCGCCTTCTCAAGTACAAGTCAAATCGTTTGGACAATACACACATTTTTTCTAAAAATAAAGCAAAGGAGGACTACTCAGAGTCCTGCTCGTCATTCGAGCACTCGATGTACTGCCCCACAGCAGCCGGGTCCACCGAGGACAGGTACTCTCCAAATTCCTCTAGCCGAGAATACGAGAAAGGCCGCCTCTGCTCCTGTGCCCTCGAGGACTCTCCCTGTTCGTTCCCCGAGTACGAAGAGTGACGAGCTCCGAACCCCGCCGTCCCGCCAGAGAACTGGCCCAACCCCTGCGTAAAGTCTCCCCCACCAGCCGTGGAGGCGGACGAATCTCTCGCTGCAGATGGCCTAGATGGCCTCGGCTCATGCACAGCCGCACTCCTCCGGGAATTACACCGCAGGAACTCCACGAGTCTCCTGGCGTAGTTGGCCCACCCGTCCAACTGTCTCACGGCCTGGTTATACGTACGGCCAGACACCTGGAAACCAGGAAAGTCGTCAAAAGATAAACAGACAGCACAGATGCAACATTTGCAGAATGCTACAATCAAATGCAGGAAATCAAATCAAAGCACTCATCATAGCATTGAGGTCCACTCTGTTGGTGTTATGCCCTAGGCCTATGATTGATAGACTTATGTGTTGACATTATTTATTATTATATGAGATGTTTATTATTTGATTATTATATGTTTTGTATATTTGTTTATAATAATCTCTGTCCCTAATTATTAAGAGAATAAATTAGTATAATTGTCAATGGATAATCATGTGATGATTATATGCATAAGAGATGCACATTGAAATTATGGGTACTTGTTAGAGAACAAGTGACTGGACATGACCCGCATGAGATTTATGTCATGGTCACATGTCATACTTAAATCTCATACGGTTACTTCATTTATTTCCTAGACCTAAGACTATCATAACCTTACATATGATGAAAGTCATGTTTGATTTTAGTCAAACGATATCTTAACACGATATCTATAAAGACTATCATTGGCATGATCGGATTCATGATGGGAAGGATGATAAGTCAAGAAGGAATTTGTCCCTCGGAAGAGAGATGTTATGCTTGGGCCCTCGATGAGTGATAATGATGAAAGTTTATGGCCATACCCCAATGTGATTGGAATTATCATTATACTCAAGAATCGAGAAAGCATTGAACAATAACAAGTTGACAAGGACCATGACTTGTGTTCAATATAACATCGTGAGACAAAAGGGATAAATGGAAGTACACCGTTGGAAACGTGAACTCTTACGTTACATCATTTGGGTAGACATAATGGCTTGCTAGAGTCCGCTTTATGTCTTATGAGGTTCGATATGATCGAACTCATTGCCAACATGATGTAATCCTATTGGGTCACACACAACTAGAATGAATTGGTTAAACCGGAGGAAGAATGATTGAGAGGCTCAGAATCTGGCTACTTATGTCACGCGACATATCAAGCCAACGGCTTGATATACCGCGCGACATAATAGGCCAATACGCGTTTTTGACACTGTCTCTCCTAATTCGATTAGAAGAGGTATTTACACTATTGTAGTATAAATACAAGGGTTCCGTCAGACCTAAAAGCCTAGCCGAAATTTTAAAGCAAAATTCACAATCAAATTCTCTCAATATTCTTCAAGGTTTAGATCTAGCAATCAACAAGAAATTGTTCTTGGATTCATTCAAAGGTGTGGATACCAAAAGAGGGTCTTCGCTCGTTCATCGATCAAGGCCTAGAGTTCAAGCAAGTTGAAGAACGAAGTTTGTGATTCGATATCACATAATCAAATCGTTCGATAGCTCAAGACCGGAAAGCGTTTCAAGGTTGGTTTAATTCTATCTCATAGGTATTCAAATTAATTGTATAGAACGGATCCTAGGGCTTCTTGGGTTTTATGTTTTTAATGCTTAATTCCCGCCGCGCATGGACCCGTAAAACCCAACAAAGTGGTATCGTGAGCCCCGTTCGTATGATTAAGTTTGAATTAACATGCTAGGTTTAAGATATAAATTGTTTATATGCTTATTGCATGTTTTGTATGTGATAGAATTTTAATTGTTTATGTGAAACAATGTGAAAATCGTTTTCAATTTATGCCGAATTAAATCAGAAAAGGCCGTTTTATGTGATTTAATTGGCCGTAATCTGTATTGGTTCGAACTGAAATCCTGTAACACATTTGGCCGCCTATGTCGTGCGACATATCGAGCCATGTGGAATTCAGTTAATCGGCTGTTACGTCGCGCGACATATTAAGCCTCGGGCCGATGTTGTCACGCGACATAACAAGCCAAAACCGAGCGTAACCGTTTGTTCAAATTTTCTGCTATTCTATGATTGTGTTTACAATCTCGATATGTTGATATGAAAACTGGATGTTATAAAATTGAGTTTATAAGTCCGCGATAGATTGATTCATTGATATACATGATTAATTGATTAAAATCTGATTTTAATAATTATTGCAATGTATATGAAAATCTGGATGTTATAAAATTGAGTTTATAAGTCCATGCTAGATTGATTCATTTTTTATGCATGCTTAATTAATTTAGATGTGTTTTATTAATTGTTGCGATGCATGAATTATTTGTTCTTAATTGTTAAGAATTATTAAATTAGATGTTTAGTTGAAACATGATATTTAGTTTCCTAATATGTTTAGATTTAGACATTGTAAATTTTGGATCTTATGATTGTTTATAGAAACAAGTCATAAATACGCGAAATTTAAAAGGAAACTGATTGTTTATAAAAGGTAAGGATTATGTTGCCTAATCAGAGTTGATTTCTAATTATGCATGTCTAGGAGAGTTCTGTCTAAGGAAGAGTTGGTACTTAAGAAGTCCTTGCGGCTCACCTATCTTCCCGGGAACCTACCCGGTGCATGATTTTGACTATCTTTCGATATGCTTATAATCTACCTTTAAAGAACCTTCATTTAACTTTTAAGTTCTTTATGCCAATTCATGATTAAAAACACTTGAGACCATTCGGATAGTTTTGGGTGGGCTTGCCATAGCAAGGTGCTTTGATTCTATTCGAATGCGAGCAAGATGAGGAAATGGTGGTTCCTATACGTTTTAAAGTGAATGAACTTAATTGGGTTATCAAAATGGTTTTGGACCCAAGGCATAAGATGAGATTAAAATATGCCTAGACATATGATGTCTTGAATTGATCTCATAAAAGATCTAAGAGTCATATATGTGATATGATTGATGTTTTCTACCTAATTAATTTAATTTTGAGCGGTTTGCCATAGCAAACTTGAAATTGAATTAAAGTTGGATCTAGCCCATTAAATGTATATTATGCTTATTTGCATTTGAAGGTGTATAATTTAGTGGGAGCATTTATTTAAATGCACTATACTTCTCATATGATATGTTTACTTATATGTGTTCATATTTTATGTATATCTTTTTGTAGAATAAATGGCATCAAACAATAATCACTTTTCACTGCGATCTCGTCCTTGAGAAGGAAAAATTGGAAGAGAATGGTACAAACTATATGGATTGGATCCGTAGTTTGAGAATTGTTCTCAAACAAGAGGAGAAACCGTACGTTCACCGAACCTATTCCACCCGAACCTCGCCGCCAATGCCGCTAGGGCAATAAGGGAACAATATCTCAAGCACAAGCGTGACTCTACGTATGTTAGTTGCCTTATGCTCTCCGCCATGTGCAAGAGTCTTCGTAAGAATCTTGAGCACTTGGGGACAATGACTTAAACAATCGGCCGATGGAAATGTTCCAAATTCAAGCTAGGCAAGAAAGGTACAACACGCTTGCATCCTCGACCTCATGCAAGATGAGTGAAGGACAAGCCGTTGGTCCCCATGCTCTCAAGTTAAAGGGCCACATTGAGCATCTTGAAAGGCTCGGTTTTCCAATAAGCCAAGAGTCAAGCTACCGACATAATATTGAATTCATTACCTAAAAGTTTTAGTCATTTCATAATGCACTATAACATGGGTGGAATGAATAGAAACCTTTCCGAGTTAGTTCAAATGTTGACTACTGCGGAAACCAAGATTGTCGAGAAGAAGACCGATCAAGTGCTAATGGTTAACAAGGGAAAGGGTTCAAGGGTAAAGGAAAAGCAAAGGTTGCTAATCCTAAGGCAAAGGTTGCCAAGCCCAAAGAGGCCTCCAAGCCTAAAGAGGCTAAGCCTAAGTCCCAAGAGGACGCAACCGCTTCCATTGCAATGAGATTGGACATTGGAGGAGAAATTGCGCAAAATACAAGGAAGCACCGAAGAAGAGCAAAGGAGTTGCTTCAACTTCGTGTATCTTTGTTATAGATATATTCCTATCTACTTCTAGTTCTTGGGTATTGGATACCGGATGTGGAACTCACATTTGTTTAAATGTGCAGGGTCTAAAGAACAGAAGGATGCTTAAGGAAGGTGAAGTGGACCTACGTGTGGGGAATGGAGCAAGAGTTGCCGCATTAGCCGTAGGAACTTATGAAGTTACTTTACCTAGTGGACTAATACTTGTTTTGAACAATTGTTATTACGTTCCACTTTAAGTAGGAATATTATTTCGATTTCATGTTTGGATAATGAAGGTTTTAATTTTCTTATATGTGATAAGAAATTTTCTATTTACAAGAGTGATATGCATTATTGTACATTTGTTTCATTCAATGGCCTTTATGTTCTTGATATTGAAAATCGTGATAATGATGTCTATAACATTAACAAGAAATCTAAACCCAATGATGTAAACCACACTTACTTATGGCATTGTCGTCTTGGCCATATAAACGAGAAACGCATTTCTAAACTCCACAAAGATGGATTTTTGGACTCACATGATTATGAATCATATGAGACATGCGAATCTTGTTTACTTGGCAAGATTGACCAAGGACCCATTTACCAAAACCGGTGAAAGGGCGGGCGACTTATTAGGACGCATACATACCGATGTATGTGGGCCTATGAGTAGCGATGCTAGGGGAGGATTTCGGTACTTCATAACATTCACCGATGATTATAGTAGATTTGGATATGTTTATCTAATGAAACATAAGAGTGAATCGTTTGAGATATTTCGAATATTTCAAAATGAGGTGCAAAATCAACTTGGCAAAACTATTAAGGTACTTCGATCCGATCGAGGTGGTGAATTTTTGAGCCAAGAATTTGACAAATATCTTAAGAGTTGTGGAATCGTTTAACTCTCTCCACCCGAACACCACAATGGAATGGTGTGTCTCGAAAGGAGGAATAGAACTTTGTTGGACATGGTTTGTTCTATGATGAGTCAAGTTGAGCTTCCTTTATCCTTTTGGGGACATGCACTAGAAACCGCCGCTTTCACTATAAACAGAGTTCCTACCAAATCGGTTCAAAAGACCCCATATGAGATGTGGCATGGAAGAAAACCTAGTTTGTCTTTCATGAAGATTTGGGGTTGTGATGCATATGTCAAGAAGTTAACTTCGACAAGCTAGCACCTAAATCCGATAAATGTGTTTTTCGTGGGATATCCTAAGGAAACCAAAGGATACTATTTCTACAACCGAAACGAGAACAAAGTGTTTGTTGTCGTTTCGAAATGGTACTTTCTTAGAAAAGGAGTTTCTTCGCAAAGGAACCAAAGGGGAGTAAAATAGATCTCAAGAAGTTCGAGAACCCGAAACAACATTGAACCAATGGTAGAAACCGAACCAAGTTCACAAACCGTTGTGGAACCGGTTCAAGATGCACAAGTTCCTCGCCGAAGTGGTAGATCACGATCCGAACCCGAGAGATATGGATTTCTCGTTACGGAAAGTGATGAAGTGGAGTTAATCGAAAATGATGAACCCACTTGCTATCAAGAAGCGATGTCCGCTCCGGATTCGGAAAAATGGCAAGAAGCCATGAAGTCCGAATTACAATCCATGGCTGATAATCAAGTTTGGAACTTGATTGATCCACCCGAAGGTGTAAAAACCATAGGGTGCAAATGGGTCTTCAAGAAGAAGACCGACATGGATGGGAAGGTGCACACCTATAAGGCTAGGCTAGTAGCTAAGGGATATAGGCAGATTCATGGCATAGACTATGATGAAACCTTTTCGCCTGTAGCTATGCTTAAGTAGCTATGCTTAAGTCTATTAGAATTTTACTTGCCATAGCCGCATATTATGACTATGAGATATGGCAAATGGATGTCAAAACAGCTTTCCTTAATGGGAAGTTACTTGAGGATGTATACATGATACAACCCGAAGGTTTTGTCACCCGTAAAATTCTAACAAGGTGTGTAAGTTGCAGAAATCCATTTATGGATTGAAGCAAGCTTCAAGGAGTTGGAATCTACGTTTTGATGAAGCAATCAAGGAGTTTGGTTTTATCAAGAACGAAGATGAACCTTGTGTATACAAGAAAATTAGTGGGAGCGTAGCACTATTTTTAGTGTTGTATGTCGACGATATCTTACTCATTGGAAATGACGTTTCGCACTACTGCATCGTTAAGTCTTGGTTAGGAAAGTGTTTTTCAATGAAAGATATGGGCGAAGCCGCATATATCCTTGGTATCAAGATCTATAGAGATAGATCCAAGAGGATGATTGGTTTAAGTCAAAGTACTTACATTGACAAAGTCCTTAGAAGATTCCAAATGGAAAATTCTAAAAGAGGGAATTTGCCAATGTTGCATGGTATATCTCTTAGCAAGAATCAATGTCCAAAGACTAATGATGAGCGAAAGAGAATGAATGGTATTCCATATTGTAAGTACCCCAATCTGGATCACCCCCTTTCAAACACACGGGAAACACCGCAGACTCATCAAACGTAGTCTCGGAGACCTCTCTCACTCAAAACCCTCTCAAAACCCTCTCAAAACCCTCTCAAGCCCCCAACCAAAACCAAGGGAGGAGCCTTTCGGGATAAAAAGGGACAAAAGGACCTTTGGGAATTTTCAGAAATCGTAGCAATTAAGGTCCGTACGGACCTTTTGTTTCAATGATTACTAAATCCCCTTAAAGTCCACAATATTCCCTCAAATCCCGGGAAAATGATTACTTCCTCGCAGTTGGTCCGTACTGACCTCTTTGCATGCAAGATGGTCCGTACGGACCTTATTGCTCAGGAACACCATCATTCCGTAATATTCACCATCATTGCAGATTCCCTCAAATCGAGGAAATCCAAAATTCTGATAACCAAGAAGGTCCGTACGGACCTCTTTGCTCCGAACTTTTTACTATAAATAGAGGGCTCCCCCTCCTCATTTTGACCCACCTCCCTCTTCTCTCTTCCTCCCTTAGCCTTCTGGCTCCCCTCTAAGTCCTCTCGAGGCACTCCCGCCCCTTTCGGATCCTTCCGAGGCCTTCCGAGCTCCCTTGTGGTGCTCCGAAGCCTCCCCGAGCGCTCCCGAGACGCTCCCGCGCTGCCCCGAGGCACTCGAGGTACTCCGAGGCCCCTCGTGGTACTCCGAGGCCTTGCCTCGGTCTTTCCACGGTGTCCCGGCTCTTTCCGAGTCAAACCGACGATCCCAAACCACGCCGAAACTCGCCCGAGTGACTCCCGCCACCACAACGCACGCCGAACCTCTCGCCCGAGTGATCCCGACGATCCCCACGCACGCCGAACCTCTCGCCCGAACGCAGCCAAGAACCTCAACTCACGCCGAAACTCGTCCGCGGACAACCGGCATCTCCCAAAGCAATCCCGATCCATACCGAACGCTACTCCGACCTCAAACACCATTCCCAAGACAAAGACACACGAACCAACATTGGTAAGGCTTCCTTCCATTACTATTTCAATACATTTCCATACATAGCATACAATGTAGACATCCGATACAGCATGCATTTTTAAAAAGCACACACACACACACACACAACATTTAAAGGATATTAGGGGTATCCGAAAGACTCGTTTTACGAGGCTACTGGGTGAGCTCTAATATTCTAATATTCTCTTC
The DNA here is from genome assembly GCA_022495995.1 of Adenophora triphylla var. japonica. Classification (NCBI taxonomy): domain Eukaryota; kingdom Viridiplantae; phylum Streptophyta; class Magnoliopsida; order Asterales; family Campanulaceae; genus Adenophora; species Adenophora triphylla. The sequence continues at coordinate 14,727 of JAFEMH010003499.1, forward strand.
CCTAGGAGTCATCTCGACCTCCGAACTCAAAATCTCATCACACAAAAACAGCTTTAAAATTATCTTTAAACCGATGCCCTTTTTCAATGTTTTGGGCTTAATAAAAACGGCGTGGCGACTCTACAAATGCGAAAACAAACGGCGAGACACCTCCAACTCGAAAAACGCCGCAAAGCGGGAAAAAAATGCCGATGCCGGCCGCGAGGCCCGCTTCTGATCCGGTAATTTCTTGGCGACTCATTGGGACATTTTGTTTTAAAAACTTTTAAACAAAACAAAAGATTTTTAAACGATGATGAGGGTCAAACTTTCATTTTACCCCTTCCTTTAACTGTTGTGTGTGTGTGCACGTGCTTCGTTTTTATTTTACAAAAAAATAAAAATACAAAAAAAAATGCATCAATATACATCTCGCGCATACATTTAAAATTCTTCAAAAACTTCGTTTTACTCGTAAAAGAATTTTAGAGACCGCACACTACGCGCACCGTCGCCTCGGTTACACCGCACTCTACTCACACCGCCGCCTCGGTTACACCGCACACTACGCGCACCGCCGCCTGGATACACCGCACACTACAACCCTCAACCCGGAGTGGTCTCGCTTGCACCGTTAGGTCTTCCTAGGCCTCTTGGACGCGCACGGGATCATTCCAAACATCCCATCCTAGCCAAGCGTCAACCCCGCACGTTTGAGTCTTGAGTCACACTCGTCCGCACTCGGCTGGTTTTTACCGGCCCGTGTCATACACTGGATACATATACCATGCCGGCCATTTTTCGAGTCAAGGCTCGGAACTCAAGATCCCTTGCGCAAGCAAAGCGATGAAAGGTCATGCTAAAATCTTGACCCGATCTTGATTTCCGGCTACACCTGCACGATGTTCCGTCCCGATATACATCCATGCTCGCATGACACCATGTCATCACGCCTTGATACGTCGCCCATGACGATATGACCCACCCAACGCCTAACGTCACGCATCCCTTGCGCAAGCAAGGTAAAGAGAGGTCATGCCGAACTCTTGACTCCGATCTTGACTTAGTGGCCGGCTCGGTTCACTATTCACATGGCTAACGCATCAAAACGAACATGACAAAGCTCGGTCCTTAGGTTCGATTTTTCTTTAGGCCGGTGGAAACCGCTTGCACTATAGGACCCTCGCCCGGGCCGTCCACCCCGGGATGTCGAAATACAGTGCAAAACGAGGGCTTATAGCCGCACGTATGGTCTCCACTAACCCAGATCTAGCATAGTTGCGAAAAACAAGAGCAATCTTTTCCAACCTACCTAGGATTCTCGAGAAAACATGTTTTAAGTAAATTAAAAACAACAAAAAAAAAAAAATCAAAAATAAAAGAAACGGAAACCGCATGCCACGTGAGCTTTCCCCTTTTATCCCGTTAGGCCATTCCCATGTCTAAACCTTGCCCGTCACCCTCCAAATAACCGAGAGTGGTTGAGAATACCGGAAGCCGCCTTTTCGCATTGAGGTCACAAGGTCCGATAGCCCTTCCAGCTTCAACTGGTCCGCACCGTCCGATACTCCCCATGACGGATCAACAGATAACATAGTGAGGGAAACGGAACCCCGCCACTAAGGAACCTCCATACAATGGAGGAGGTGCCGCGAGCCTTCGAAACCATCAAGAAGCGCCAAGAGGAACAGCAAGCCCGGATAGTCGACACCTTGCGTCTTCGAGGAAGAGTCAAGTAGCCTTCCCCAACCCGACGGAACCTTTGTTCTCATAGAGGACGAAGATATACCGGCTCCCCGGTTCTCAAAGCTATCGCTGAAGTCCCGCCTCCGCCAAGCTACGAGATCCCAGCAACGCAGCGCCCCGCTCAAAGCTCCTCGGAGCATCAGTCCTGCAGCCTCCGACATGCCCGCCTCGATCGCCAGTTTCTGCTCGCACATCAAGCCTCAAGCACCAACAAAGACACATACGTGCTCGCTCCGCTGTATCCCAATGCATCTCGGTATCCTCCAGATTCAATCCTTTGCCTCTATACGAGCCTCGCAACCACAATCAAAAGTCCCCATTCTTACCAGGACAGTGCATCCCGAGCGGATATCCCGACATCTCAAGTTTGCCACCGCTAGTCCGCCAATTGGGGCTAACGAATCATTTCCCAGCCTCCCAAACACAACCCTTAGCGGACTCCGGCAATCACGCCCTCAACTTCAACACCCTGTATGGGTTGGTATACACTCAACTACCTCCCCAAGACTCCCGAATGGCGATCCCATCGCCCAATCCACCTCCATCTTCGGTTTCCGTCCCCGAAAAACGGTAACCCACCTCGCATGCTCGATCCTCACATGGCTTGGCCGATCAAACAAATGAAAGACATGCAAGGCAAGCTAGCTAGTTCTCGGAAGGACTCCCTCCGCCTACCGATCCGAACAAAGTGGTCCCTCTCCCTCCAAAGTTCAGATGCCGGAAATGGAAAAAGTTTGACGGAATGTAATGCCCAAAAACCCACATCGACACCTACGTCCCGGGTATGAGAGCCAAAGGGGCAACCCCTCAACGAGATGGCGCATCATTTTCGGCATTCCCTCAAATCCACAAGCACTAAGGTGGTTCCTCAATGTGAAGGCGTAAAACCGCTCCACGTGGGATCGATCGTTGAAATCTTCCCCGGAGAAGTACCGCGCCAATCTTGAATGGGAAACAAACCGCCATGACCCGCAAGCCACCGAACAAAAGGATGACGAACCAAGAGGCGAATTCTACAAAAGATGGAACCGGAAGCTAAGCGAGATAATGGATCCACTTTCCAAAGAAGAGCAGATGGACATCTTCCATTCCCGCCTCAAGCCATCTTTGAGAACCTTGATCGCCCACCATTTCTATCCCGATCTCCGTGCCATGGTCAACGCCGGACAAAGTTTGAAAAGACTCGAGTCTTCAAAAGGCAACAAAGAACCCCCGCCTCATCTTACCGCTATCGAACAAACCTCGGCAACTTCAACTCCCGCCCGACCAAAGGAAAGGAAGCAAATGAACAAAGGCACTACATTCGTAACGGAGCTCAAGTAAACCGCGATCAAGCAGCCCCCCAAAGAATAACAACCCCCTCGCTTCCTACGCTCAAACATTTAGATAACCTCGGAAATGCCCTCGGGTCAAGTATTTGAAGCTTTCGTGAAGCGAAATCTTCTCAAACCACTCGAGAATTTCCAACCGAAGACCCTCAAACCCAACATGGATATGAGCAAACACCGCGCCTTCCACAACTACCCCTGCCACACCACCGACAATTGCTTCGTACTCAAGCAGTAGTCCAGTGGGCTCATTGAGGAGGGAAAATTGGAACGCCCTCGTGGTCCCAATACCATCGGAAATCCATTCCCCCTAACGACAGTGGTAAACTCAATAGCCTTGACGAAACTCCAAGCGAGAGCGGACTCGCAATTTCCGAAACCGTCGCATGCCGGTCCCGCTACGACCGGGAGCGTGAAACCGAGTCAAGAGATCTCGTGACCGGGAATTCCGACAAGAACGCCCAAGGGCCACCGTCTCCCTACGATCTTTGCCCCGCCTAAGGCATACAAATGGATGGATCGAACGTTCCCGAAGAGACCGAGTCCAACGGTAGCACGGGAAGCGGTTTAGCCTTCACAGACGATGACTTGCCAATATGTGAGAATCGGCACAACGAAGCCCTCCTCATCCTCATAAAGATAGAGATGTTCTTCCTCCCGAACGTCTTGATTGATAACGGCTCGCAGTTTCAACATCATCGCTTTGAGCACATTGAAACGACTCCGCATCGACCGTTCTCTCGATAAGGCCTTCACCTCGGGTAATCCGAGCCTACGACTCCACCGCACGACCAATCGTAGGAGTCATCAATTTGAGGATCCAGGTCGACGTACAACCGGAGTCGGTAGAGTTCCAAGTCGTGGAAATCAAACCAACCTTCTCTCGCTTTGTTGGGACGGCCTTGGATACATCGATGAAAGCAAGATCATCTACTCTTCACCAATGCGTGAAATTCATCAATGCCAACGGAGCGATCGAAGTAATCCGCGGAAGCAACAGTAATGGCAAGTGCTTGGCCGCAAGCTATGACCCGTAAGAGGTCCCGACATGACCGAATACTCTTCTCCGCATGATTCTCCTACCCCGTCCCGCTACGAAATGGATCCTTACATCCACGCTCTAAGCCGCGACGAGCCGGAAATTGAAGAACTCATGGGTCGGGATGACAACTCGATATATGCGATCGTGAAGAATGCTTGAGAGAGGATCAAGAGACGGATGCCCTAATGGAGATTGATCGAGGAGTAGACCCTTACTTCGCCGAAAACCCTCTTGCAAACCGGCTCATCACCGATCCCCGCACAAGACAACCCTCTAGCCGACACTCGGATCTTACTGGGACACCCATCACGGCTTAGTTCAATTCAACATTCCGTGTCCGACCCGGGACGAACAGTGGCGCAACCTCCTCCAAGGCTTAATCGTGGAAGGAGATATAGCATGCCCGCTCGAATCGACATTGTAAACGTCGTCCAAGCAAAGATCCCGCATAAAGAAGCGCATTCTATGAAAGTGATCAACATCGCAAGAATCCACTCCGAATCCGCCGAATGCTTCGCCCTCCTAGAAGTAGCCCTCGCCGACTTCTATCATCAAAAACCCCCAAGGACCGGTGGCAACACTAATGGAGGGACATCATCGTGGAGCAGCCCAAAACCTCCGCGATCTCGGTTTGAAATCGAACCGCATGCAAGCTACTTTCCGGACTCATGCCAAGGGAAGATTGGCCACCCGAACCAAAGACTTACTCCTCTAGAGCTACAAATGCCATCCAAGAGTAATGAAGCTCGGTCCAATCCCTCGTCGCCTATAGTCTAGCTTCGAGTCTTGTTGTCTGTTTATTCACATCTTTTGAGTCTTTTGACGGCTTTACGCCCGACGATTGTGAATCTTTGATCAACAATGTACGGCCTTCACGCTTTTCAATAAAAGGTCCGACCTTCCTAAAAATCATTTCATTGCATCTTTAACAAATGATGACATTAACTAATCAAAACAGCTTAAATTCATCTATACAAAAGGCAAACACATTAATTAAATAAATGCATCAAGCAAACATTTAAGCATGTTGTCAAACGAGAGAAAACCGGGCCCAAGCCGCCGAGAAGGTTTTAATCACAACGATTTGCAAGATTGCCGAAGAGCCAAAGAGACGCAAGTTCGACGCCATTTCCAGATAAACCCGTATCTTCCAATACCTCAAGAGCGGGAAACCACCTTCATGAACAAGGAAGACCCACACACGTAAGGGGTCAAAACCAAGAGCATCATGGCCCTAAAACGCCTCGCCTCTCACTTCGTCATCCTCGGGGACATGCTATACAAGAAACGCTACCACGGGCCACTCCTACGCCGCATCGCCCAAGAAGAAGCAAGCAAGTTCATGAACGAAGTCCACAATGGGGCTTGCGGTCCCCACATGAACGCCGAGCCCCGATGCAAATCATTCTCGTGATGGGCTACTACCGGATCTCCATGGAGGCAGATTGCATCCACTTTGTCCGAAGCCGCGACAAGTGCCAACGGTTCTCCAACCTCAATCATCTACCACCCACGATCTCTACCGCATGACTACACCTTGGCCCTTCGCCACTGGGAATTGACGTCATCGGGAAAATCGCTCCGCCAGCAAAGAACGGTCACGAGTTCATCTTAGTAGCCATCGACTACTTCACCAAATGGGTCGAAGCCAAGTCCTACAAGGTACTCACTTCCAAGAAGGTCGCGCATTTCCTCAAGGAAAACATCATCGCCGATACGGCATCCCAAATGAGGTCATATCGTACAACGGCTCACACTTCGAAGGGGAATTCGACGAGGCATCGTCAGCCGAATTCAAGATCACACGTCACAAATCTTCTCCCTACCGGCCACAAACAAACGGCGCCGTGGAAGCAAAGCAAACAAAACCCTCGAACGGATCATCCGAAAAATGACCACCCGAGGACGAGATTGGCCCGAGAAGCCGCACCTTGCACTTTGGGGCTACCGCACATCGTCGAACAACCACGGGAGAAACCCCATTTGCCCCGACGTATGGGATGGAAGCAAATTCTTCCCATCGAGCTAGAAATTCCCTCACTCCGAGTGCCGCTGAAAATGACATCAACGAAGTCGAATGGCTCCGGCCGACATGACGAATTGGCTCGCTAGACGAGCGACGACTAAAGGCCATGGAACACGTCCGAGCCTATCAAAGCAGATGGCTAGAGCTTTCGACAAGAAAGTCAAATCCCGAGACATCGTGGAAGGTGACCTTGTACTCAAAGAAAAGCCTCCCACTCGAACCAACCCATCGGGAAAATGGGAACCCACATGGATCGGCCCTTTCGTGGTTCAAAAGATCTTCTCCGGAGGCGCCATGAAGCTACCGTACCTAGACGGCAATCCCTTCGCGAATCCGGTCGGCCAATGGAAGCAAAACTTCGCAGATACTTCGCCCGAAGAAGAACAATCAGGCATCTCTTGGCACTCCATGTAGTGTCGAACTACGCAGCACTCCGAGCCCTCTAGTCCGGGGAACGTAGGCAACCTTAATTGGTCCGGTCTAAAAATACACAAAAAGTCAAAAGTTTGAATGTCAATCAAGACCTCCATCAAGCTCCGCACTTTTCAAGAACACGCCCCAACAGCCACCTTGACCAAGTCAAACGACGGCGGCAACATCAAAGGACATCCGAGGGTCACTCAAAGCATCAAACGACCGACTCATGTCCGCTTCCAAGCCAGGGCTTGTCTTCGCCCTCACGCGCTTCAAAAAAAAAAAAAAAAAGAGAGCTCGAGCAAGGGCTCACAAAAAACAAAAAAAAAAAGAGAGCTCGAGCAAGGGCTCACAAAAAACAAAAAAAAAGAGAGCTCGAGCAAGGGCTCACAAAAAAGAAGCTCAACGGTGCTGGAAAGTGGTCAAGAGCCCGACGCCAACAAGCGGCAAGGAAGCTACGAAAAAGACCGTCAAAACGACTTGTCAAGGGAGCATTCAACCTCTCACCAAGCACAAAGCCTCGAAAGGGGATTGCCGTCGTGGCCTGCATCGTCATCCCGCGAATGCAAATGTAAAAGTCCAAAGATGGACGCCGACAAAGTGCACAACAGAAGCAAAGGCAAACAAAAGATCTTGCGTCTCGACAAAGCTTTAAAAGTAAATCACAAATCACTAACGGTTACAACGTTTCTTGATGAGTTCAAGCACGGTCTACTCTCAAGTTCACAACATGCTAAAAGACAAACTTAATACATTTAACTAATAATGTGTATGCAATGCAAATGAATGGATACTTAGGAGGTCATTCCGCGCCATCTCGCGCTTGTCCCCTCGCCATTCTTTCCTTTCTTCCCTCGTCCCCGGCGAGTCTTCTTTCGCTCCACGTGAACCAACTCTGCGTCTCTCGCCCGAGATCCGGGGTCCTCCCCGTAGAGTCAAACAATCCAAGAGCTCTCGTGGCTTCATTCGCCCGTGCTTCGGCTCGGATCTCCTCCCCGCGAGTCCGTAAAAGCAGGACCTCTCCCCGTCGCCGGTCAACTCTAGTCTCGTAGTCAAACAAAGTGTCTCCCGTCACATCCAAAGGGTCGACTGTGCTTGGAACTCCTAAGGCAATAGCTACTACGGCAACCGGTCCCGTAATCGCTACACGCCTTGCTCTCCAAGACCACTGGGACCGCCCAACATGCCGCTCATACGGGCCGGATACCGAGTCGTCAATACAACGCTCCCGACGTCTAAGGAGTACCACAGAGGGAAAGCGGAATACTTCCATACCCTCGTACAATACAAGAAGGCACCCGGAGCCGCCATACAAAGAGGAACTACCTCCGCAGAGCAAGGTCATCCCTGCACCCCAACAAAGGCTCCGCTTCATCCCAAACCGCCGGAAACAAGCGACGGAATATAGAAGGAGGACCAAGACAAACCTGGAACTCGACAACGTAGGACCCTTCCTGCAAGATCCTCCTGGTCTCAATCCTCCGGTCAAGGAACCCACCGGCGAATCGATGCGTACCAAGCCGTGCCATCCATCTCTCCCGGGCGGATCGATCCATATCCAACACAAGAGGTCGGCGAGCAAATGACCACGGGCTAAACGACGTCGGAGCCTCGGGCATGGCCTGAAGTCTCTCTCGCGGCCACAAGGTGAGCAAAGCGGGGCTTCCCCCTCTCATAAAACGATCCCCGGTCGCCGGACGATCGATACCATGAAGAGTCTCCCCCGGCACCAACGGGACAATATCTTCTCCCGGCTCTGCGAGTGCCCTACCACATCTAGCAAAGCGCCATCACAAATGCCAAGGAGGCGACCGAGAAAAGCGTCGCCATCACGCACAAGGCAAATGCATCCCAAGAGACGTCACTCTCATCATCAACCATGAACCGCTCAGGCGGCTCGGAAATGTCGATATGACCCGAATCAAGGATCATGCCTGCACTTCTTCCAACGAAGTACGAAGAAAGTCTGCAAGCTTCACGCTCACAAAGAACACCACCAATCAAAGGAAGCGAGATGGCCTCCACCTCCGGTCCTCCAATCAAAGCCCGAAAATCCTCAAAAGTGGGCACCATTTCATTGTAGGAGAAACAACTACACGTGCCTCCTAACATCCCAGAACTTCGCGGCGGCCCGCAACAAATCCCAATCGGGAACCAACTCCTTAAAAGACCAAATCGAGCAAAGACGAAACCTTACCTCGAAAGCCCGTCTACGATGCCTCATGCGGCGCCGCATCCACGTTTTCAACTGCTCAAGGAAGTGTGCTTGCCTCTCCCCGCGAAAGCCTCGGCAAAATTCTAGGGACGTACGAAGAATCCATGGCAAAAATGGAAGTTCCTAGAGAAAATGGTGAAGAAAGCTCGAAAATGGCTGCAAATGGGGAAATGAGGAAGAACCGGACACCGTTGGAAAGCATTTATGTCCTTCCCAAAAGCAAGGTTGGTCCGTACGGACCTCTTTGCATGCTAAGTATGTCCGTACGGACCTCCTTGCAAACAGCCCATTTCCTCGACAAACGGTACAAAAAACCACTGTCCTCGGCAAAACCTTGCTCCAAAGCGCCCAAACAACCGGCCAAAGCCATTCCCGGCAAACATACACTACCCACAAATGCACTCTCGGCTCACGTGGCATGCACAAAATAAAAAATAATAATAGCAACAATTTCTAGGACAATTCCGGGAATCACAAAATGACATTACATCTTAAAATAAAATGCTTGTTTGCCATGCAAATACATGTGTTTTATTACAGTACCAATAAAATGTCTGTTGCTAAACAAAAAAAAGAGGGATATGAAAAGAGGAAAGCAAATGAATACTAATCGGACTCCTCGGCATCATCATCCTCGCCAAGATCCTCCAGAGAGAAGTCGGGCATCCCAGCGAACTCGCCCGTCACATCCTCGTCGTCAGAATACCGAGCACCCGCACTTTGAGGCTCCCACGAAAAGTACTCGAAGGATCAAATCCGGCGAAAGGATCAAAGAAAAGAAGGCTACGAGGAACCCTCACCCCGTGCGCCATGCGGAGGCATGAAGCGATAAAAGGGCTGCTCCCTCGAAGGCCTGCCGGCTCGAAGATGTCCGGCATCCATGCTATGCCGCCCCCTCAAAGGTCCCTCCTGCTGCGGCTCCGGCTCGGCTCTAGGCGGAGGAACGTCTACGAGAATGCCTCGAAGGCATAGGCTCGTACGGCGGCACACGACGCGAAGACCGGCGGGACACCTTCGACACCATCTTCTTAGCGAAGGAGCGCATCGCCACGTAACGGCGAGTCAGCATATCGTAGGCTCTCCCCGGGCCCTGCACCAACAAGAAGCCAAGGAAACGCTCATCAAATGCAGTTATCCTCAACAACAAAAAGAGAAAAATGCGAAAAGATGCCAAGATGGAAAAGAGTCAAGACACTCACCGATCTGTCGGGATCCACTTCTGTATGCGGCGGGAGCACTGCTCGGGCAGTACGAGACACCCTCCTCCTCGATCCGTCCCCGCGGACGTACGTGAAATCCGGTCCCGCATCGGAACCTGCAGGGGAGCTGCGGGCAGGCCTCTCTCTCCGCGCCGGCACTGCGGCGTCCTCAGCTTCCTCCTCACGAAGGCCCCGTACTCCTCTCCATATAAAATGAACTCCTCGGCGCCGACACCGCCAAGGTACCTCTCGAAATCGAGCACGTCCATGTCCCGGGAATCAAGCATCCCAAAGGGAGGGTCCCTCGGAGCCACGGGAAGCACATCGGCGGGCCATCTTTGCCAGGAAGACTTCGCTCCACCCCGGATACGCGGCATCACAAGTCGAGCCCGCGGCATCTTCCGCCCCGCGTCACCTCGGGAGCCCCCTCGAGACTCATCTCCTCATACCGAGTCCACGGGAACAAGACAAACCCCTCACGGCTATCTCTCTCCAGACGCTCCTGCACATCCCCGTAGGCGATGGTGAGCTTCCCCCGGCTGGTCCTCCTCTTCCTCGCCGTACGAGCCCATCCCAGCATAGCGAGTGCGCGACAACAGACCCGGATCCCTATCCCACGGGAAGCACTGGAAAACCTCATAAAACCACACTGTGACAAAAACGAGAAGGCTCGGTGCAAAAGACAACGGAGAAAAGACAAGTTGCTAAATCAAAAAAACGGCAATAAACTCATACCTCCAAAGCAAAGTCAAAAGCAGGCCAACGAATCTGGCCACCCCCGGCTAAACCGGTCCAAGGAGAAGTAGAGCTCGGCCAAGCACCGCCTCGCCCCAAGCAATATCACGAGACCCTATCCAGGTCAATCAAAGCTCTCCAACAAAGCGAAGGGAGGCTGCGGTCGCGTGGTTCGAGAACAAAGTCTCGGACAGTGCATACCACAAGAAGGAGCGCGCCAACTGCTCCATTGTCACTGGCCGGTACCCGGATGTAGGCCCCAATGCGGCCGTGATCTTCATCTCAGCGTCGCTATACAGCATCCCCGGGCCCCTGCGAGGACGAGGCTCAAAGCCCAGCAGCTCGGTCAGCACCACATCGGAGATCATATCCCTCCACCGTACCGGCCCTCCTTTGAAGGAAAGCCCGGTGATCGCAGCAAAGTCGGTAGGCGTCACCGTCACCTCTCCCCAGCTCAGGTGGAAGGTGTGGGTGGTATCCCACCAATACTCAGATAAACCCAGGAAGACACTCTTATTCTTCCTCGTGTCGATTCACTCCGACCCGGGTTCTCAACGAACACACCCGGGCCGTAAGCATAAACCGGCCTCAGGGGACTCGGCCTACCGTCCACGGAAATATCGGGCATCCGCTGCCGCCCAGCTCCACAACTGACCTCGGCGATCCCGAGTCTTCATCCTCTTGGCCTTCCCGGCCATAAGCCCCGCATCCTGCAGGTAAACACAGCAAAGGTACGTCAATCACAGTACTTAATATAAAGGCACATATAACCCGTCACAAAACACGGCACATATTGCACATAATTTTCACATACATTATACATATAATTTTTCCATGTAACCCGTCACAAAACACGGCACACAATGCACATATTTCTCACATATAATGCACATATAATGCACATAATTTTCACATATATCATGCATATAATTTTTCCCATGCAGTCCGTCACAAAAACACGGCACACACTGTACACATTTTCTCAAAAGAAAAAAAAGGGGGGGATTAAACCCTACACGACACATTTTCAAAAGAAAATCCGTCCCAACACGGCACATATTGCACATATTTTCCCCACAAAGTCCGTCACCCAAAAACATGGCACACACGGCACGACACATATGCATAACACATTTTTCAAAAAAAATCCGTCCCTACACGGCACACACTTTCACATATAACCCGTCACAAAACACGGCACGTGTCACATTTTTTCACAAAAATTATCACTACACGATAATTTTTCTCACAATGTACATACATAAATAGCATTAGGTACAAAACACCAAAGCATGCAATTCACTAGATAGGCACTTTATTTTCACAAATAAGAGCTAATCTACACATTTCTGCACAAAATACACATACCCACAATTTTTACATGTCCATTTTCAACAATTCATCAAGAATTTCACAAAAAGGCATAAAATAATAACAAAAAAAAATTCAAAAATGCGAAAAACTAAAACCTAGTTCTAGCATTCAAAAAATTCGAGCAGGGAATCAAAACGGAACAGATTTCTTACCTCCCCAACGTTCATGGAGCGACGATTGTGCACCTCCGGATTCGGATACAAAACATCCGGGTTCTTCGAAGATGGAACGAACGAGATCCAATTTCTTTGAAGCTCCATTCGTTGCTCAACCACTTCTGGCTGCGTTGACGACGACTCCTTCGAGATCCCTCCGCCATTGCAAGCAATTCAAGCTAAGAAAAATGGAAGATTTTGGACAAAAATGGAGTTTTCTCTCTTTCTCTCTCGCTGGTTCACGCACTGGAAATGGGAAATGAAGAGGTTGCCTCGGAATTTAAACCCGGTCAAAACACAGGAGCTGTAAAAAACCAGAAGTGGTCCGTACGGACCTCTTTTTGCATCCAGGTTGGTCCGTACGGACCTCTTTGCAAAGGTGGCCAAATTACTTTCCTGCCCTTATAATCTTTGCCCCTGGCTGTCCTAAGGCCTTTTCCAGCAAATCCAAAGTGCAGAATGGTCCCTAACCCTTCAATTCAACAACCGGCCGTCAGCGTAAGACCAGGACCTCGCCCACTTCAACGGCAATTCAACCACCGGCTGTCAGCGTAAGACCGGTCCTCGCCCACTTCAACGGCAATTCAGGCCGTCAGCGTAAGACCCGGTCCTCGCCCACGCTTCGGCAATTCAACCACCGCCCGGCGTAAGGCCCAGGTCCTCGCCTGACTTCAACGGCAATTCAACCACCGGCCGTCAACGTAAGGCACGGTCCTCGCCCGCTTCAACGGCAATCCCGGCACGAAGCGTCGGCGGACGGCCTCGCCCGCTTCAACGGCAATTCAACCACTGGCCGTCGGCGTAAGACCAGGTCCTCGCCACTTCACAGCGGCAATTGACCACCGGCCGTCGCCGTAAGACCGGTCCTCGCCCAGCTCAACGGCAATTCAACCACCGGTCGTCGGCGTAAGACCGGTCCTCGCCCACTTCAACGGCAATTCAACCACTTAGGCCGTCGGCGTAAGACCGGACCTCGCCCACTTCAGCGGCAATTCAACCACCGGCCGTCAGCGTAAGACCGGACCTCGCCCACTTCAACGGCATTCAATCCACCTGGCCGTCAGCGTAAGACCGGACCTCGCCACTTCAGCGGCAATTCGACCACCGACTCAGCGGTCAAGGCGTAGGAGCAACCTCGCCGGCCACAAATCCCAAGGCACGAGACGCCTCCAGCTCAGCGGCAATTCAGACGCCCAGACGGCCATTCGAAGGAGCCAACACCTCCCGGCCACGAATATCGAGGCACAAGAGACGCCTCCAGCGGCTCAACGACAACTCGGCCGCCCTCAAAGGAGGTCAGAAGTCATCTTCCCAACGGAAAGGGCCCTACGAGGTCACGCATCCCGACAATTCAAGCAGGCGGTCGGATGTAAGCCCGAACTTCGCCCACTTCAACGGCGGCGCAAGCACCGGCCATCAAAGTAAGCCCGAGCTCCTCCCCGACAAGTCGAAAGGGAAGTCATACAAGGATGCATATCCGGCCTGGCCGTCATCCTTGCCCGCTCAGCGGCAAAACAAGCACACGAAGGAGCTGACACCTCCGTACAAGTCCCAAGGCACGAAGCGCCTCCAAAACGCCAAATGGTGAAGCAATCATCGGCCGTCATCCTTGCCCACTTCAACGGCAGCTCAAGCACCGGCGGTCATCGTAAGTCCAACCTTCTACATCAACATGCAAAAACACAAAGGCATCTACGCCTCTCGAAGCACAAGGCAGCCCATGCCTCCTGGCTAACGGCTAGAAGACGATTCAAAGTCCTCGCGCATTACATCAAGCTGCGGCTAGAAGACGATTCAAAGTCCTCCAGCTGTGGCACAACCGCCGCGGATGACGATTCAAAGTCCTCCAGGCGTGGCACCAACCGCCGCGTAGATGGCGATTCAAAGTCTCCCGGCCGTGGCACCAACCGCCGCCGGATGACGATTCAAAGTCCTCCGCAGTGGCACCAACCGCGCCGAAGACGATTCAAAGTCCTCCGGCCGTGGCACAACCGCCGCGCCGGATGACGATTGAGAAGTCCTCCCAGGCACCAACCGCCCGAATGACGATTCAAAGTCCTCCGGGGCCGTGGCACCAACGCGCCGCGAAGACGATTCAAAGTCCTCCGGGCGTGGCACCAACCGCCGCGGATGACGATTCAAAGTCCTCCCAGCGTGGCACCAACCGCCGCCAGGATGACGATTGAGAAGTCCTCCCGGCGTGGCACAACCGCCGCCGGATGACGATTCAAAGTCCTCCCAGTGGCACCAACCGCCGCCGGGTGACGATTCAAAGTCCTCCGGCGTGGCACCAACCGCCGCCGTAAGACGATTCAAAGTCCTCCGGCGTGGCACCAGCCGCCGCCATGACGATTCGAAGTCCTCTGTGGCACCAGCCGCCGCGATGACGATTCAAAGTCCTCCGCGTGGCACCAACCACCGCCGTAAGACGATTCAAAGTCCTCCGGGGCCGTGGCACCAACCGCCGCGGATGACGATTGAAAGTCCTCCCAAGTGGCACCAACCGCCGCGTAAGACGATTCAAAGTCTCTCCGGCGTGGCACAACCGGGCCGGATGACGATTCAAAGTCCTCTGGCCGTAGCACCAACCGCCGCCGCGGATGGCGATTCAAAGTCTCTCCAACGTGGCACCAACCGCCGCCGGATGACGATTCAAAGTCCTCCCCGTGGCACCAACCGCAATCGAAGACGATTCGAGTCCTCACTTCATCTCCGGCCGGAAGGCCTTAAACCACCCGATTAGGAAAATCGTAAAATTTCCATCCTAGGACACCTCCACGTCCTCACAATTGACCTCGGCGGTCACCACAACTTAGGACACCACCACGTCCTTACCACTGGCCTCGGCGGTCACCCAACAGTTCGGGGCACCACCACGCCCGCACTCACAAATTCACGACCTCGAACTACGACCGAGGCTTGATTCTGCTGAGGATACGTAGGAATCCTATCACTTGGGTCCAAAGCCCATCGACCCATGCGGTCACCCAGACACCACCACGTCACTTACCACCGACCTCGGCAAGCCACACAACACCTGTGGCACCACCACGCCCGCATTCACAAAACACTCACCCCACACCCGAACTACGACCGGGCTTGATTCCCGCCGGGGATACGTAGGAATCCTATCACAGGTCCGGCCTATTGACCTAAACGGTCACACAAAAGGACACCACCACGTCCTCACATATGACCTCACGGTCACTTCCTCTCTCCCGGCACGCGATCCAGTTAGGACCACTTATCTTATCGGCGACCCCACTTCTTTCATAAGTGACGTCGTCGAGGGGCTTCGTAAGTACCCCAATCTGGATCACCCCTTTCAAGCACCCGGAAACACCGCGAGACTCATCAACGCAGTCTCGGAGACCTCTCGCACTCAAAACCCTCTCAAAACCCTCTCAAACCCCCAACCAAACCAAGGGAGGAGCCTTTCGGGATAAAAGGGACAAAAGGACCTTTTGGGAATTTTCAGAAATCGAAAAGCAATTAAGGTCCGTACGGACCTTTTTGTTTCAATGATTACTAAATCCCCTTAAAGTCCACAACATTCCCTCAAATCCGGGAAAATGATTACTTCCTGCGAGTTGGTCCGTACGGACCTCTTTGCATGCAAGATGGTCCGTACGGACCTTATTGCTCAGGGGAACACCATCATTCCGTAATATTCACTATCATTGCGAGATTCCCTCAAATCGAGGAAATCCAAAATTCTGGATAACCAAGAAGGTCCGTACGGACCTCTTTGCTCCGAAATTTTTACTATAAATAGAGGGCTCCCCCTCCACATTTTCACACACCTCCCTCTTCTCTCTTCCTCCCTTAGCCTTCGGCTCCCCTCTAAGTCCTCTTGAGGCACTCCCGAGCCCCTTTCGGATCCTTCCGAGGCCTTCCGAGCTCCCTCGTGGTGCTCAGAAGCCTCCCCGAGCGCTCCCGAGACGCTCCCGCCGCCCGAGGCACTCTCGAGGTACTCTGAGGCCCCTCGTGGTACTCAGAGGCCTTGCACGGTCTTTCCCACGGTGTCCGGCTCTTTCCGAGTCAAACCGACGATCCCAAATCACGCCGAAACTCGCCCGAGTGACTCCTGCCACCACAACGCACGCCGAACCTCGCCCGAGTGATCCCGACGATCCCCACGCACGCCGAACCTCGCCCGAGTGATCCCGACGATCCCCACGCACGCCCGAACCTGCGCCCGAGCAGCCTACAACCTCAACTCACGCCGAAACTCTGTCCGCGGACAACCGCATCTCCCCGAAGCAATCCCGATCCATACCGGAACGCTACTCCGACCTCAAACACTATTCCCCAGCGGAAGACAGACACGAACCAACATTGGTAAGGCTTCCTTCCTACACTATTTCAATACATTTCCATACATAGCATACAATGTAGACATCCGATACAGCATGCATTTTTAAAAGCACACACACACACACACAATATTTAAAGGATATTAGGGGTATCCGAAAGACTCGTTTTACGAGGCTACTCGGGTGAGCTCTAATATTCTAATATTCTCTTCCCGGGGAGTCATCTGACCTCCCAACTCAAAATCTCATCACACAAAAACAGTTTAAAATTATCTTTAAACTGATGCCCTTTTTCAATGTTTTGGGCTTAATAAAAACGGCGTGGCGACTCTACAAATGCGAAAACAAACGGCGAGACACCTCCAACCTGAAAACGCTGCAAAGCGGGGAAAGATGCCAGATGCCGGGGCCGCGAGGCCTGCTCGGATCCGGGTAATTTCAACAAGTGTCTCATTATTTAATTGACGTGACCCTTTAGAAGACGGTTTAGGCTTTTGAGTAGTAGTAGGAATCTATAACCGCCTATAACTTCCATAAATAAGCCCTCTCTTCATCTTGGCGATTTCAAAAAGGTTTCCTCCATTGTCGTCGTGTTTTTAGGTAAGTCGATTTCTCTCTAACTTTCGTTGATTTCCTTTCAATCTTTTATTATGGGTAAGGGTAAGAAAGTAGCGATTTCCGTTTTTCCTAAGGAATTTACACATCTCGAACTCTTTAAACCAAATTCTGAAAAAACACTAGTAAGCAAACCCACCTAGACACCTTCATTAGGAACAAAGCCTTCCCTGAAGGTACTGAATTTCTGATACCAGATAACTCTTTCACAGTTGATTGCGCCTCTGACAACTGGGTAGGGTTCTTGGAGTATCCTTTTAATATTGGTCTAAAATTCCCCTTTTCGCCCTTGATTAATCGATTCTTTAAGGCCACTAAGTTAGCCTATCCTCAACTGATGCCAGCAGGATGGAGGATTCTATTAACCCTAGATAGGATTGCCTTTGAAACTGGTCTTACCGTAGGTTTGGAAGAATTGGCTTTTACCTCGAAGATTAGGTCACATGGACCCCATAGATACAATTTTAGGGCTAAATCTGCGTCAGATAACCTAGTACCAGACTTTGAGGCTCAAGATAGAGGGTGGAAGAGCAAATTCTTCTTTGTGAGAAAGAATACTCTGGAAGGTGGTGAGGAGTTGGTTACGAAATGGAGGTCGCAAGGTATAACATGGGCTCTTCTTTAACATCTTACTTTGCCTTAATTCTGTACAACGCGTTCGTTTGATATCATTCTTTTTAGATTTTTCAGTTGCCAAGTTGAGTGTGCTGTTTCCGGAGAAAGATGAGACTTATACCAACGTGAAGAAGATTCTGAGTTTGTTCGCTGATATACGCAAATACAGACCTTTGCCTGCTGACTTTGAGACTGCAAGTGCTGAGGAAGAAGATACGGGAGAACGAGTTGACAGTAGAGCCTCACCAGACCCAAGCATCAACAAAATGTCTTCAGTTAGGAGTGAATTTGTAGCTTTATAATTTTGTCATATCGAATTTTGGTCTTGCATCTTATCATTCCGTACTCTTTCGACAGTTACTCGTTCACAAGGTGGTTTTTCCAAGGATGATGTGTTGTTAAGGATTAAGGCAAGAACTGAAATCAAGAAGGAGGTTAAACTTGATGCTGGGAAGCCACCTAACCCCAAGGTAGATTGTTCCTCCTCCAAGGTGGGAAAGTCGTGAAGGTTGTAACCAAAGAGGATTGGAAGGCTGATAACGCATTGGCCGATATGGAAGATTTGAATAAGAAGGTAATAACATTTATCTCTCGTGTTCCAAAAATATTCATCATGTTGATCTTAACAAGATAATTTTTGAATGTAGTCCATAGATCTGGTGGCTTGTTTGCTCAAGGAGTTGGAGATTAAAGATGATAGGATCAAGGTATTCGAATAGAAGAGCAAATTTGAAAGTGATAGAGCCAACAAGGCTGAAAAGGAGCTCAAGATTTACGCCAATGAGTGCAAGGAGAGAGCCAAAGAGATTGAGAGTCTGAACAAGTTGGTTTTGGAACAATCTGAGAGGTTGTCAACCATCGAAGTTGATCGTATGAAGGAGTTGAATGAGCGAAAGAAAAATTTATCAATGATGCTGCCAGGACCATGTTGGAGACCAAGGTTGACATGATGTAAGATTTCCTGGATGGGAAGCATCTTGCATGGAATAATGAAGAACAACGCCACATGCTCAAGATCTATCTGGGGGAAGAAGTGGATGGTGATGAAGTTAACTCCCCAGCTGTGGACACTGTTTCTGGTCGGGTTGATGAAGAGATGCAAGATGTAGGTGTAGAGAACAGCAAGATTGAAGAAATAGAAGGAGAGAAGAATGAAGATAGCAACACTCCGGCAGTCGGCCAAGAAAAAGAATGAAGGTTTTTAAGTTGAAAAAATAATTTTTATTTTCAAGTATTTTTAAGTTTTTATTGAGGGTGTGTCCTCAGAAACAATTTCTTTAATTTGTAATATTTTGGTATGCCTTTGTTGGCATATGGATTTGGGTTTTAGCTTGTAGACAATTGGTATGCCTCTATTGGCATACAATCTAGGATTTTTGAGGTGTCATGTTGATGTTGGCATGACACCATTTTTTGGGATCCTAGCAGGCAAACAGTTAGTTTATTCAAGTAGTTCTTTTGATCGTATGAAACACTGAATGTGTTTAACCTTTTGAAGTTTGTGATTAACATGTAAATGTTACAACCTTAAAAATTCGTGAGTAACATGAAAATGTTACAACCTTGAGAACTTTAGTTCACATATAGAGAAAAACGTGCGCTTAGGCGTGCTTTGAATAATAGGTATTCTTTAGAAACTATGTGTAATCTAAGAAACAATTAGGAAGTATGTACCTTTCATTCTAAAACGTGAGCTGCCTTCAACTTGTGATAGAGATTTTTTGAAGTTTCATCTTGCGTTTTTAACATGTAGACACACATCATCTTGCAAAACAGAAATATGTTAGGGTCGGGTGTTAGCTTAGCTAACACCCCTCCAATGCTTAAGTTAGTAATGTTTCAAAAAAGATATACAAGAAAATGAAAGGAAATAAAAGAACAAGACGAGTAAAGAAGGTGTACCTGTTAGCAATTATATTAAACATGTGTTTGACTTACACGAAATAATTTTTCACCTCCATATGACTTGCGTACCTTCTTGGAATTTGATAATCAGCATGCTCCCATGGCGTTCTTGATTATTTTTCTTAGAGGACAATAATTTTACCCCAGAATGATTATCACGATCTAGTCTTCAAGTTGTTGGATAACTGGATACTTGCCGTAATAGTATTGCTTCAATATTGCTTGACATGTTGAATATCAAGATAGGACATCTACTCCTGACTTTACCTTCTTCGGAACCTTCCTCGAAACCTGGTTAAAAAGGTGAAAGATATGGCGCGGCTTGTAATGACTTTGACATGTTGAAGATATAATGTTATCTTTGATTGCTATTTTTGATGGGATGCAGATGAGGCTTTCATGGAGGTCTTGTAGCATTCCTTAGCTATCTGCTGATCCCCTTTAAGCTTGATTATCCCCCATAGTGTTGGTAATTTGACACACTGATGGTATGTAGATGGGATAGCTCTCATATTATGTATCCATGGCCTGCCTAGGATAATATTATATGAAGACGGGCAATCTATAACACAGAACCGTTCCATGGAATTGACACATTGAACATATATAGTAAGCTTGATTTCTCCCACTGTTTGCTTGGTTTCACCACTGAATCCAATTAATACAGAAGAGTTTTTTACAACTTCAGAGTCTGGAATGCCCATTTCCTTCAAGGTGGTGAGCATCATCAAGTTGACAGAACTCCCATTATCGTTGAGAATCCTTTTTACTTTGCAATTTGCGATCTGCAAGGTGATAACTAGTCCATCATGGTGGGGACCCATGATATCTGCCCTGTCATCTTGATCAAAGGTTATTTGTGAATCTTCACATGTTGTAGATGACCTGACTGGTGTATTGAATTTGTCTTCTTTCGAATCTTTGGCATGACGCTTTGCTGTCGAATAAGTTGTATCACAGATTTTTGAGCCTCCAGAGATGACATTGATAGTCTTTGTTGCTGTTGGGGGTGATATAGGTGTTTCCGGAGTGGAATCCTTAGGTTCACCATGCTCTTTTCTCCTTCCGAAAAGATCATTAAGATGACCTTTAGATAATAAATGACTGATCTCCTTACGAAGGGCAATACAGTTGTCTGTCGTATGGCCAAAGTCTTAATGGTACGCACACCATTTAGACTTATCCTTCCAAGCTGTTGATTTTTCATTCTTCCTAGGCCATCTTGCTTTTTCGCCCAAGTTATCCATTGCACATAATAGTCCTGCAATATTGACAGAAAAACAATAGTCATCAATTTTTGGAAATTCAGAATCATCATTATCTATAGCATCTTCAACAGAATTAATTTTATGATCCTCGGATTTAGTGTAGGGTTTTCCCCTATTATGCTTATGATGGGAAGATTCTGCCTTCCTGGCAGTGCTTTCATAAACAGGAGTCTCTTTAGCACTCTTCTCTCGGATTAGCCTGTCTTCTTCAAGACGTATGAATTGAATGACTCTTATTCTAACATCTTCAAGTTTCTTGCATGGATTTTTGACTAGGCCTTCATAATATGGTGAGTCCTTCTTGAGACCCATCCTGAATGCTTCGGTTTCAGTTGACATGTCTAGGTTTGGTATGTCCACCGCTTCTCATTTGAACCTGCTCAAATAATCTTTAAGAGTTTCTTCAGGTTGCTGAGTTATCCGATACAAGTCACTAGTGAGTTTTACAAATACCTTGTTACAAGAAAATTGATTAGTGAACATATCAATTAATTGTGCATAAGATCCAATAGAACCCAAAGGTTGGTTAATGAAACATCTTAAGGCTGCTCCTGTTAATGTTGATACAAATCCTCTGCATAAACAGGCTTCTTTATACGGCAAAGGGATATGGATGACATCCATCTTCTCCTGATAGAGGCTACATGCTCCAATGGGTCTGTAGTGCCATCGTACTGTTTAATTTGAGGAACAGTAAATCTCTTGGGTAATTTTGTATAGGCAATAGCAGGTACAAAATGGGTATCGTTGTAGCATGTTGGAGATGATCTATGTATGGGAGATACAACTCCTAGAACGTTCATGACCATTTCCCTTAATTCCTGCAGTTGTCTAGCCACGGAACTTCCTGCATCAGGGTTGGGTTATTAGGATTAGGAATAGAATTAACAAAGTTATAAGCATAATTTGTAAAACCACATATTAATCCTGAAGATGGTGTCTGAAATGATGGTATTGAGGTTGGCAAAGTGGAGCACAGATTAGTGATGATGCTATCAGTCTGCGTCACGTGGCTTCTTGAACCTCCTGCACCTGAATCTCCTGCAAAGTTCAAATGTCTAGGTTGTAGGGGAGATATTGTGCTTGACACTGGAGATATTCCAGGACCTTAAGTAGATGCTCCTTGAAGACGGGAAATAACATTGAACAACATCTGGTTGGTGTGCTGTTGAGTTTCTTGTTGATTATTCAAGTATTGCATCATGTTGATCAAGTTAGTGATAAAATCAAAAGTCAGCTCCTGAGGAATCACGACTGAAGAGGTAACACCCGTTGAGCTTGGTTGGATTGGCATCCCCAGTGTATTTGAAACTTGAACTCCAGATGTTCTAAGCGCTCCAGTCCTTCCTGCAACATTCTGAGTATCTTGACCAGAACTAGGATTGCTCATCTTGGAATTTTCTTAGCAAACTTAAAAAACCAAAGTTTTCACGAACGGCGCCAAATTGTTTTGATCAATTTCTTGTACGTTTTGAAATTGAACTTTAGTGGAATGATTTCGGGTACATATGGAATATAAGAATGAGAAAATTCAAGATGCTACACCAAGATGTAACGAGGAAAGCCCTTGATCAATTGATCTCCGGCACAAAATCTCTGGAGATTTTAGGAAACCTACCTAAAACCAAAGATGTTTATAAATTTTGTTGAGTGAGTACAAAGTGAAAGTATAGTGAGAGTTACAAAGTTGCCGTGCATGGCGCCTATCCCTAGCTCTCCTTTTATACCCCAAAAATAATAGATAATTAATAAGTAACCGAAAATCCCTATAAATCTGGATCAGGTTGCTGAAGATAAGGGACCGTTGCCATGATTTGATCTTCCGTTAGAAATGCATTTGAAATATGTGAGACTTGGTCACTGATCCTTGCGTAGTAATTATCCCCTGAAAAATAGGAACGGTTGAACTTGCATCTTCAAGTTGTCAAAATAAGGTGTCATGTTAAAGATGCTGAAGAATTAAGATGTTAAAGAACCATACTAGCCAAGATGTCAAATGCAGTGTTAAGTAAAATTCTACCCCAAACATTGATGATTTGTTTTTTCAATTGAGATTTTATTTTAAGAAAATTATATTAAAAAATTGTGTGAATGTTTGTTGCCATAGATAATTAAAATTGAAATGCATGAATTAGTTCAAATTTATGATTGATTCTTGATGGGTATTTAGGGAGAAGAAGGGGGCGTTTGTTTTTTTATTTTAAGCCTTATTTGCCTCTTAACACTTATTCATTAAGAGGATTAGAGAAATAAGTGTGTTTGTTTTTTTTTTTTTAAATAAGGCTTGTTAGGCTCTTAAAGTTCTCTTAATTTTAAGAGGTTAAAATGTTGCTGAATTGTCTCTTAAAGCCTCTGAAAGCCACTGTTTCATATTTGGTTTTGGGTAAATTTTTTTTAAACTGTTTACTGTTTCATAATGCATTAACGGTTTTTTTTTTTTTTTAATTTTTTTTTTTTTTTTTAATAAGCTGTTTCAGATAATGAATTCAGATACAAAATCAAACAACTTATCCAATTCAGAATTCGGTTTTCAGTTACTGCCTCTTAATCATTCAGCCATTTTCAGAACTGAAATTAGATTTCAGCACTTATCACTTAAAAAAAAACAAAAACCCCCGAAGACTGAAAATCAAAATTTTATTTGGTACATGTGTTTCAAGAAATCCCAATTTGGTAAGTATATTTGTGAAATTTTTAAATTGATTACTTAAAATTACACAAACTATTTTAACGAATAAAAACTAACTTAGTTAGTGATAATGATCGTAAAAAATAAAGAGTTGGATGTATTAAATAAAAATAAAATGAATTTGATTTTCAAATAATAAAAAAAAAACTGAGGAGTTAGAGTGATTTTTTTGCAGTTTTTCCAAAACAAAAACTTGTTTTAAAATGGCGAAGTCAAAGTTGAAGCTCTAACTCCCTCCGACTCATGCATGCACATACCCTCAAAACTCACAGCTAAGACTACTTACAATGGAGGTTGAAATGGGGGATGAAACCCATTTCAATCGGTTGAATGCTTACAACAACGGTGAAATGAAAGTAGGTTAGATGAAATTTTGGGATGAAAACTTTCATCCCGTATGAAATGCTTTTTTTTTTTTTTTAAAAAAAAAACAATTGAACACGTGTCGGATTGGCATTGGAGGGGCCTTGGCGCGTGCGCCTCACGCTCCGGATAGGCGCGTGAGGCGCAGGGTTTTTTTTTTTTTTTGATTTTCTTGGTTGTGACAAGTGTCAGCGTGTAATTGGTCAGTTGGATTTTCGAAAAAAAAAATTTGTCCCAAATCTTTGAGATTAATTATCACCTAGTAAATTAATTTTTTTTTTCACCAAAATTCATAAAAAAAAAAATTCTACAAATTGATATAAGTTTCATTTGATTTGGACATAAAAAAAACACTCATTTTTCAATTTGAGCTTAATTATCACCTAGTAAATTAATTTTTTTTTAATTTTTTTTTCACCAAAATTCATCATTTTTTTTCCCTACAAATTGATATAAGTTTCATTTGATTTGGACATAAAAAAAAAAAAAAAAAACACTCAAAGTGATGGGGTATAGGATGATGAGTTGGAGGGAGTTGAAATTTAATTTAAGTTAGTTATTGTAGGGAGTTAGATGAAATGAATAGATGAAATATTAGGTGAATGAGAAAAAGTGTAAAAAATGTTAGATGAATTGGGAAAGGTGTATGAAACCATTGTATTTGTATGTAGTCTAAGCTCTTTGGCAAATATACTACGCTATGAGATTATTATTAATTATATTTTCAGCCATTTACTGACAAAAGTACAGCTGACAGTTTTTCTTTTTTGGATTAAGTTTTATTTAAGGAGGGAAAATTCGCCCGATTCATTGTACATAGTACATGAACATCTACTACTCTTGAATAGTTCCATGTATTTAAAACTGAATAAAAATGAAAATATATAACAGTATAAGTTAGTTGTTGAAATATTTTTAATAGTTACAATTCATAAAATATATAGCTACTCCAGCCCCCCCCCCCTCCTCGGCCTATTTCAAATCAAATCGGAACAATTTTTTGGGTACGGTGTTTAAGAAAAGTAAAGTAGGAGAAATGTGTTTTGAGTATATAAGAGAGAAAATGAGCGGAAAAAAAAAAATAAGTTTTTTTTATCATTTTAGAAAATTCAGTTTGAAGTGAGACTGACCAAAATAAAAAAATAAAAAAAAATCGATTTGAATTGAAGTAAGAAAGAGAAGTATACCATTAAGTTGACTCATTGTGTAAGCGTGCATGTTAAATTATGGAGAATGTAATATTGCCACCCAAAGAAGGAACATACTGGGTATATCTTTCTATATAAAAAAAATAAAAAAATTAGAAGTTTAATCTGCAGCAATAATAGATTTTATCACTATTGATAAGCCTGAACCCTTCGAACCGGACATAATTGTTTTGGTCAAATTTCAACAATTAGATTTATAAGAAGGGAAAAGTGACTAAAGTGATACGAATCTAGGTACAATGATCATCATATTAGATAGAAATAGGCACAAGTGGTTTGTTGACTAGGGAAAGCCCTTGAACAACTTGTTCGCCGGCACAAAACCCCGGGAGGATGTGGCTCCTACCTTCACCAAAACTTTACTAAGAATTCACTGATGATTACAAAGCTAAGAGCATATGAAAAGGGAGCTTAGGCTAGTGTCGTACGTGTGTGTGAATTTACAGTGTATGTTCCCCTTTTTATACCTCAAGAAATAAACTAAATAACAATAAGGGCCTTAAAACTCGGAGAAGTGGTTGATCTTGAGAGACATATCCGCACTTGTTGTTGATGAAGAGATAATGACGAGATTTGCTGGAGAAACGTGGTGGAACCAGTCTTCGGCATGTTCCCTAAAAAATAGGGAAACGTTATGCGACCCAACCTGCAGAGGTCCAAGTTGTAAAATAGAACAACTCAAGTTGTTAGTACCAAGTTGTTAAGTACAAGTTGTAATCACATTGACTGAAAAATGTAGGGCCCAACAATTGCCCCCAAACTTTTTGAAAAAATGAGGAATAGGAAGAGACAAAAGAATTCAAAAAGTTTGCCCAAACAAGAAGGAAAAGAATGACGGTTTTAAAATGGGGACCAATGGATGCGACGGTTAAGGGAAAAAGGTTTTACCTTTTAAGAAGGTCTCAACCACTTTCTTCTTTCATTAAATAAAAAACTCCTGCTCCAACTCTCCCTTTCAACAAACGTAACTTTCAGAAAGATTTTACGGGAAGAAGAAGGAGAACCAGAGAAGGCGATTTTCGGAGAGAATCAAGTAAAAATTAGTGGTGAGTTTCTTCGCTTCCTTTTCAGTTTCACTTTCGATTTCTTGTTTTTCGCTTTGTAAAAAATGGGGAAAAGGAAGGCGGTGACTTTGACTGAAAGTGGAGAGGGTTTGCCTGTGGGTTTTTTGACCCAAAGTATGTTAAAGAATCCTGAAAAGGAAAAGTGCACCATCCCAGCCGTTAATTTAGAAATTATCAAGAAAAACCATGCAATGGCCTTTGAAACCGAAATCTTTACCCACCCTAACCTAACTCCCGAGTGTTTCTCCCCCGATTGGGTGTGCTTTCCTGAATACCCGTTCATTATTGGCCTGAAGTTTCCTTTCCCAACTTTAATTACTCAATTCTTCGCATCTACCAAACTTAACTACGCCCAACTTACGCCTCAAGGTTGGAGGAATCTTCAAACCCTAGTGAGACTAAACGCAGAAACAGAGTTAGCCATCGGTCTAGAGGAATTTGCTTTTACGAATGAGTTTAGGAGTTTCGGTTTAGGGAGGTATGGTTTTAGGGTTAGGGTTGGTAGGAAGCCTTTTGTGATCGACAATGTTGACAACGCTGATAGAGGGTGGAAGAACAATTTCTTTTTTGCCAAGAAGAGCACCCTGGTGAAGGACGTGGGTGCCAACTTCAAATGGAGGTCCCAAGGTAGTAGGCAGTTTTTCTATTTTCTAAGGATGACTTTCAGCAATGTACTAACTATTTCTCCAACTTTCTTTTTGGCCTAGTTGCAAAATTGGACGTACTTTTTCCCTTTAAGGAAGACACAGAAGAAAGAGTGAGCAAGATCTACGACTTGGAACCTTTATTGAGAACTTTTAAGGCACTACCAGTTCTATTTGTCGCAGATCCTAACGAAGAAGTTGGTCCAGAAGAAGCCCAAGAGGCAAACCTTGAAGAAACTTTGTCTGAGCCTGCTCCAATGTCTACAGGTTAATCAAATGTTTTAGATCTTTGCCTATCTCCAAGTTGTTCTATTCTCTTTAACCTGTTATAACTCTTTATCCTTTTTTGTAGCCACTCGCTCCAAGGGGGACCAGTGCCGCTTCTCTTCTTGCCCAGGCCGGAAGCGAAGAGTACGGCCAAGCGGGATGGAAAACCCCTACCCCGTGTCCGTAGTAGCTAGTTCTCAAGTGGCCGCATCCAAAAAGAAGGGGATGCAAAGAAAAGGAAGCTGGTGGAAGTGGAAGCCACGGATGAAAATAGTGAAATGGACCTGGAGAAGTTGGGAGAAAAATTTAAAGCTATGGTTGAGAAGGTAAGGACGAAGGAGCTTTTAATTTTATCAACTAACTTGGATAATCTATTGACATCTTTTTGGTGCAGGAACTTATGGCCCCGATTGTGGCTTATGTTGATGTTCTAAAGATCAAAGCAGCGAGATTTAGTCACGAAGCTGCGGAATCAAAAAAGGAGGCTAACAAAAGTGCAAAGGAAGTGGAGAAGGCTGAAAAAGAGGCAAACAAGCATGCCAAGAAATGGAAGGTTTGAGGAGTGACTTCGAACGTTTAGGAAAAGAGGTAGAGACCATTCGTGCTGAGAATAAAGCTCACATGAAGGAACTGGAGGTTGCAGAGGGGGACTTTACTTTTAACGCCACCAAAACTCTGCACGGAGACCCGCATTCAAATGATTGAAGAGTATGAAAAAGGACGGGCTTGACTTGGAACTTGGAGTATGAAAGGAAAGTCTTGGCGGACCACGTTGGGGAGCCGGCGGATGAAGGAGAGGTGAATTCCGCGACTCTGGAAGCTCTGGTAGATGAGGCTCACAAGGAACTAAACATCATAGTGGCTACCCCAACTGATCAAGTGGAAGGTGTAACACCGGCGGCGAAAGCCAGAGGTTTAAAAATACTTTAAAACTTTAAGTATTTTGGATGGGAAAAACAATTTTTGCTTTGTGTACCTCTGTTGGTACAACAAATGGGGGAGTGTCCCTTTAAAACAACGTTTTTGGTTTGTAATGGTTCATAAGAACCGAGACAATTTCTTTTGGGGGTACTAGGTTGGTCTAGTACTCCAAGTTTTTTAGGTTTTTAGGGACTTGTTTGGCCTAACCAACTTGTCCTTTAATTACGAAAAGATCTTTTGGAAAACACTTAACTGTTTTTAGCAAAGTAGTCTGTGTCTCCAAGAGACGCTTGTTTGTTCTTTAGATAACATGTAAATGTTATAACCGATGAGGTAACATGAAAATGTTACAACCAAAAGTCCACAACTTGAATAAGTGTGAAAACGTGCGCCCAGGCGAAGGTGTCAAAACCTTAATTCGTAAGAAAAGATGAAAATCTTTTAACCATAAGTACCTTGATCAGAGGTAAATCGTTTGAAGGGATAGAACAAGTATCAGCCGTCCTGGCGTGTCAACAAGTTCTATACCTCTCCAGCTAGAATTCCAACATGTATCAGCCGTACTGGCGTGTCAACATGTTGAAATTTTCTTCTTCAGGTTCAAACACGTATCGGCCCGTGCGGCGTGTCAACATGTTTGACCTGCTCCTGCTTTGAGCCTCAACAAGTATCAGCCGTACTGGCGTGTCAACATGTTGAGACTGTTTCGTTTGCCCAAGTTGCACCTTGCAAAAGCAGTTACGTTAGGGTTGGGCGTTAGCGTAGCTAACGCCCTCCGACGCTCAAGTCGATGGGATTCGATAAGAGTAAAAATTGAAACGTGTAATTGAACTTGACATAAATTCTAAACCGTACCTGAGGGGTCTAGTTATAAACAACTAGACTCACATGAAATAGAGTTTCAAGTGGATTGCGTTCCAACTTCTAGGGATTCTGTCTCCACTTGGGGTTGACAACCAGTATGCACCTTTGCCAGCTTCAGCATCGATGAGATACGGGCCTTCCCATTTGGGAGCTAGTTTACCTGCATTCAGTTCTCTTGTATTTTGAAAAACTTTTCTCAAAACTAAATCACCAACCTGGAATCTTCTTATTCTGACATTCTTGTTGTAAGACCTGGCGATTCGCTGCTGATAAGCTGCCATCCTTATCTTGGCTAAATCCCTGATCTCATCAATTGTATCTAAATCTTGAGTTAGCAAGAGGTTATTTTCATCTTGAGTCAATAAGCCATACCTTGCTGTGGGGATTGTCACTTCAACTGGAATTACAGCTTCAGCTCCGTACACTAAAGAATAGGGGGTTCTACCTGTTGCTCCTTTAGAAGTGGTTCTATCTGCCCAAAGCACAAGTGGTAGTTCTTCAACCCACTTGCCCTTCTTTTGATCCAGACGCTTCTTCAAGTTGTTGATAATCAACTTGTTACTAGATTCAGCTTGGCCATTAGCTTGAGGATGGACAGGTGTTGACATGATTAACTTGATGCCCCAGCGAGCACAAAAATCTCTAGTCTTCTTACTTATGAATTGTGACCCGTTGTCACATATAATTTCTGACGGCACACCAAACCTGCTAATGATATTTTTCTTTAAAAACGATATTACCTCTTTGTCTCTGACTTGTACATAAGCTTCTGCCTCGATCCACTTTGAGAAATAATCGGTTAGAGCCAACATGAACACTTTGCCTCCGGGAGCTTTGGGCAACTTGCCTACAATATCCATGCCCCACTGCATGAAAGGCCAAGATGAGACTATAGGATGTAGAGGTTCAGCAGGTTGGTGCAAGATGTTCTTTGTGTCTTTGGCGAGCATCACACTTCGTACATAATCCATGGCATCTTGACGCATGGTTGGCCAATAATATCCCGTCTTGAGAGCCTTTGATGCTAACGCCTTTCCTCCAGAATGATTCCCACATACTCCTTCATGGATTTCTTTGAGCACAAGTTCAACTTGCTCATTGTCTACACATCTCAAGTAATGCCCTGCAAAAGATTTCTTGAACAGCACATTATCTATTAACACGAAAGTTGAAGTTCGAATTTTAAATGATCTAACATTTTTAACATCGGGAGGAATAGTTCCAAGTTGAAGGAACTCGATGACAGGTTGGGTCCAAGAAGGCTTAGCATCTTGTGCCCCAGTAGGTGGAAGAACCACTTGAGTTTCTTCAACTTGGTCTATCACCGGTACTTAACATAAATAATGGGGATATTAGTATGTAACATTGATTTGCAAGTTGAACCCAAGTTGGCCAAGGCGTCTGCCTCCGCGTTCTCTTCTCTAGGGACCTGTTCCAAAGAGAATGATAAAAATTTCGAAGCTAGTGCTTTAACATGTTGGAGGTACAGAGTCATCTTGGAATGCTTTGCCATATAACTGCCATTAAACTGGTTAGCTAGTAATTGAGAGTCAACAAATACATTTAAATGTGTTATATTCAAACTTAAAGCTGTAGTTAAACCCATGATTAGGGCTTCATACTCAGCTTCATTATTCGTTGCATTAAATTCACAAGATACAGCTTGTGGTATGATATCACCTTGAGGGGATTTTAGGACTATTCCCAAGCCAATTCCCTTGGAATTTGAGGCTCCATCTGTAAATAGTGTCCAATATCTAGGAATAGTTTTACCTTCAAGTTGCTGCACTTCCAGTTCTACCTCGAGCCGCAAACTTGGGTGAAGTCGCCTACGAAATCGGCTAGGGCCTGCGATTTGATGGCTGTTCTTGGCTCGTATGATATGTCATACATGCTCAACTTGACGGACCACTTGGCCAATCTACCTGACATCTCTGGAGTTCTCAATACATTTCTCATAGGATAGTTAGTCCTAACAGTTATGGAATGTGTTTCAAAATAATGACGCAATTTAGTAGCAGCAGTAGTTAAGGCTAATATTAATTTTTCTAGATGAGAGTACCTTGTTTCGGCATCTAACAAAGACTTACTTACATAGTAAACAGGATGTTGTTCTCCTTGGATCTCTTTCACCAATACCGCACTAACGGCGTTTTCGAATCTGACTAAATATAAATAAAGATGCTCACCATGTTCGGGTTTAGCAAGTAGGGGTGACGTCATCAAATATTCTTTAAGTTGTTTGAAAGCTGCCTCATGTTGGTCGGTCCATTGAAAGAGCTTATTTTTTCTTAACACTTCATAGAATAACCTGCACTTATCAGATGATTTGGATATAAATCTATTCAAAGCAGCTACTCTACCTGTTAACCTTTGCACGTCCTTGATGTTTTTAGGGGACTCCAAGTTGAGAATCGCTTTGATTTGCTCGGGACTTGCTTCGATTCCCCTCTTGGTTACCATATATCCCAAGAATTTACCTGCTCTGACACCAAAGTTGCACTTTGCCGGATTGAGCTTCATGTTGAAGGCTTTCAAGATGTTGAACGCCTCAGCAAGGTGTTCTGCATGATCTTCAATATGTTTGGACTTTACTACCATGTCATCTATGTAAACCTCCATTGTCTTGCCAAGTTGATCTTTGAACATCTTGTTCACCAATCTCTGGTAGGTTGCCCCTGCATTTTTAAGACCAAATGGCATAGCAATATAACAATATATACCTTACGGAGTCATGAATGCCGTATCCTCTTGGTCCGAAGGCTCCATTTGAATCTGGCGATATCCGGAAGATGCATCCATGAATGTCAAGATGTCGTGGCCAGCTGTCTCGTCAACTAGAGAGTCAATGTGAGGGAGAGGGAATGGGTCCTTCGGACAGGCCTTGTTCAAGTCGGTGAAGTCCACGCATACCCGCCACTTGCCATTCTTCTTCTCCACCACTACAACGTTAGCCAACCATCTCGGGTACTGAACTTCTCTGATCATCTTGGACTTCAGCAGCCTCTCAACTTCAGCCCTTATGATCTGATTCCTTTCTTGGGCAAACCTCCTCCTTTTCTGATGGACAGGACGGATGGTTGGGTCGATGTTCAATTTGTGAGTAATAATATCCTTGCTTATCCCTGTCATGTCTTCATGCTTCCAAGCAAAGCAAGATTTCTGACTTTTCAGAACTCAATCAGCCTCCTCCTCAATCTCGGAGGGTAGGTCTACCCCAACTTGTACTTGGGCCTCGGGATTCGAAGCATCAACAGGAACGCTCTTCGTATCATGCTCCACTGCTTCAAGAACATCCAGGGCCTTTTTCTTTAATTGCTATGCTTGCCGAGGACCGAACTCGCTTTCATGTTGACCTTGTAACATTCCTTAGAGACTTGTTGGTTCCCCTTCAACTTGGCAACGCCCCAAGGTGTTGGAAACTTGACGCATTGATGGTAAGTTGATGGTACAGCCTTCATGTTGTGGATCCAAGGTCTTCCCAATATAACGTTGTACGAGGAAAGACATTCAATCACACAAAACCTTTCCATGGAATTCATACCCTAGATAGATGGGCAACTTGATCTCTCCCACCGTCTGTTTCACCTCACCACCGAACCCTACCAAGCACGGATGAGTTTTTCACAACTTCGGACAAAGGAATACCCATATCTTCAAGAGCATGAGTAAAGATAATGTTGACCGAGCTACCACCGTCGATCAGATTCGCTTGACTACACAAGGTTGGCAATCCGCATCCGAACAACTAGACCATCATGATGAGGGTCCAAGGTGTTATCTTTATCTTCATCTTCAAATGAGATGATGTGACCATCTGTGAAGTCACGGTGCCTCGCAGCAATTCTCGATTGGTCTTCTTTAGAGCTCTTGGCATGACGCTTAGCGCCAGAGTAAGTCGTGCCACAAATATGGGACCCACCGTAAATGACATTCACCACCTTTGTGGGCCGGAGGGGGTGCAACTTTTCGGGCCTAGGCCGCTCTTACGAACCCGGTTCTTTGGACTCACTCGACCCTCTTCTTGCCCAACAAATCCTTGAGAAGACCCTTGGACAACAAATGAGCAATCTCCTTCCTCAAAGCGAAACAGCTTCTCGGTGGTATGCCCGAAATCTTCATGAAATGCGCACCACTTGGACTTGTCCTTCCAAGTTGTTGATCGGTCATTTTCTTGGGCCATCTCGCTTTATCTCCAAGATTTCCCATGGCGCATAAGATTCCCGCAATGTCCACAAAAGCGTATTCGAAATCTGTGGATAATCATTATCATCTCCTTCTTGATCATCATCTACAACATGAATTCTAGAAGGTTCGGTTTTAACAGGGGTTTGCCTGTTGGACTTATAGTGATGGGAATCCGATCGTCTCGTCGAAGGTTCAAATAGAGGAGTAGGAGTCCTCCCGGTTGATTTCCCTATTGCCAAGCTATCTTCCTCCAATCGGATGTAAGGCAAGGCCCCGGTTACGATTTCTTCAAGTTGTTTCGCGGGGTCATCACCAACTCGTTGTAAAACAATGAGCTCTTCTTCAAGCCTATGCGGAATGCCTCCGTTCTTTGTGGACACGTCCAAGTTGGGTATGGTCACCGCCTCCTTATTGAACCTGTGCAAATATTCTTTGAGACTTTCATTAGTACCGTTGCACAATTCTATAAAGATCGCCGGTCAACTTGTCGAATGCCCTATTGCATGAAAATTGGTTAATGAACATGTTAACAAGTTGAGCATAAGAGGAAATAGAGTTTAGAGGAAGTCCCGTTAGCCATTTTAAGGTTTGGTCCCGACAAGGTTGAGCCAAAGCCCCCGCAAAAACACGCTTCTCTGAACATAGGGGAATACTTATGACATCCATTGACTCTGATATAACAACACATGCTCTGCCGGATCGGTACTCCCATCATACTTCTTCATATGAGGTGCGAGAATTTCTTCGGGATCTCCACACTTGGCTATCGCCGGTACAAAACGAGACTCATTGTAGCAAGTTGGGAGACTGGTGATATGGCAAGTTGACTCCGTGCACGCTTCGGAGCAACTCCTTAATGGTTTGCATCTCTCTAACAAGTTGGTTCTCTGCAAAAAGAGGAGCATTACTAACCGGAGGTGCGAAAGTGTCAAAAGTATTGAAGAAACTCCTGTTTGCCCCAAAGTGGGGAGTAGCATAGGTGTAGCAAGATGACGGACAGTCAAGCTAGCCGGTCGGCCGAACCTCGGCTGCTCGATTGGAATAGATGTCACAATTGTGCTCTCCGCTGGCAAGGTGTTGGACATAGGAATATCTCCAACATGGCTTGGTCCTGTACCTGCACCAAACAAAGATCTAGGAAGTAAAGGTGAAAACGGAGTGGATACTTGAGGCTCAACTTGCTTCCCTTTACGCAGACTATCAATGGCGTTGAATATCATGGCATTAGTATGCTCCTGGGCATTTAACCGGTCATTTACTTTTTTCAACATATCGGCCATGCTGGTCATCAAGTCCAGATTGACAGCTTACGCATTCGGGGACGGATTGCTTGGGGAGCCGGAAACAGGGGGTCGGCCGAGTCCGACCCGGATGAAGGATTGGCCATTTCTATACGGATAATCAAAGTTTCCCACGGACGGCGCCAAATTGTTTTGGTCAAATTTCAACAATTAGATTTATAAGAAGGGAAAAGTGACTAAAGTGATACGAATCTAGGTACAATGATCATCATATTAGATAGAAATAGGCACAAGTGGTTTGTTGACTAGGGAAAGCCCTTGAACAACTTGTTCGCCGGCACAAAACCCCGGGAGGATGTGGCTCCTACCTTCACCAAAACTTTACTAAGAATTCACTGATGATTACAAAGCTAAGAGCATATGAAAAGGGAGCTTAGGCTAGTGTCGTACGTGTGTGTGAATTTACAGTGTATGTTCCCCTTTTTATACCTCAAGAAATAAACTAAATAACAATAAGGGCCTTAAAACTCGGAGAAGTGGTTGATCTTGAGAGACATATCCGCACTTGTTGTTGATGAAGAGATAATGACGAGATTTGCTGGAGAAACGTGGTGGAACCAGTCTTCGGCATGTTCCCTAAAAAATAGGGAAACGTTATGCGACCCAACCTGCAGAGGTCCAAGTTGTAAAATAGAACAACTCAAGTTGTTAGTACCAAGTTGTTAAGTACAAGTTGTAATCACATTGACTGAAAAATGTAGGGCCCAACAATAATATTAATACGAACCAACTCGGTAATATCAGTTAATCCGTCGAAACCAAACTAGATATGGGGAGCGGGCTAATCCATGTCCCCCAAGAAGTCTTCTTTTTCAAAGCTCGTTGCGGACTCTCTCTCCGGACTCCCGCCGAGCGAGTTAATCTACCTGAAAACTCATCTTTTCGTCATTATTGCTGACATACTGTGCTATACTAACATATCTGGTAGGCATGTGCTCATCGCATTTAATGGAACTTCAGACGCCCATCACCAAGTTATGGCCCTGAAATCAACTGTTACATGCTCATCTGATTTTTGTCATTTCAACGAGCCCACTACAGTATAAGTGTCATTTGACCGTACGCTCCTACCCAAGCTCGCCACGTGTCAGTGAGACAAATGTAGCCAACGGCTAAGATCTCTCCGAGCATCTTTCCTCCTACTATAAATACTCCCCTTTGTCCCTTTGGGCAACCCTTTGGGCAACGTAGTCATATTTTCTAAAACTAAACACACATACTAAGGCATAAAAAAGCCTTATTATCGGTTCATAACTCCCCAAAGATTTCATTTTTCATACCCGAGGGTATGAGCCGAAATCAACTCCGCCTTGATCTCTAAAGGTGTTTCTCTTTGTGTTGTGTTAACATGTTTTAATCACTCAAAGCCAGCTATCCTTTTCAAATCCAAAAATCTTGGCGTCATCAACTATCAATTAAGTTATCAATTACAATATTTTTTTAAAACGTTGTTGGGTTTGATGCCATCTAACTTGGGAACAAATAATGAGATTGAAAAAAAGGCAAATCGGTAATTCCTGTAAAAAGGGCTAGGGAGCGATCGCGCAGTGCAGAGAGCGCGACCGCGCGGTTATTCTGGAACTTTGGGGCGATCGCGCCTATAGAGGGCGACCGCGCGCTTGTCCGGATTTGAGCCTGATCACGTCAGAATTGGTGCAGGATTAGAAAAGCCTGCAGGATTATAAATAGGCAATATAAATAAGCCCTATTCCCTAGCAGTTTTTTATAGGTTGTAATTTCTATTGTGGTAGAGATCAATAATTTTAGGTGTTCTAAGGGTTTTCTTGTTTCTCGGTTTTCTCTAGATATAGGGTTTGCACAGTTTTGAATTCTTGTAATCAAGAATTTGTGCATTAGATTAGAGATTGTATTAGATGATTGCCAGTTAATAATAATATTCTTACCCTCTATCTGTGGATGCAGTCAAGTTGGTGAACCACATATATCGTTGTGTTGTGTGATTGATTTATTTTCTATCTTCTACAGAGATCTGTTATAATAAATTGGTATCAGAGTTGGTCAGTTTCATAAAGGCCTAGGGGTTTTTCGTTGCAGAAAAAGATGGAATCAGGAATTGAATTACCAGTTGACAAGTTCAATGTGAAGAATAGTTTTTCTCTTTGGCAGATCAAGATGAAGACCTTATTGAGAGACAAGGGTTTATGGGCTCTGGTGGCTACTGTAATTAGGAATTGTCGGGATTCAAAGGCCAAAGTGGTAGCAGGTTCCATAGGTGTTGTAGCGGCTGCAACAACAGAGGGTTCGGGGAAGGCAGCTGAGAAAGAAGCAGCAGATCTGATCGCGCTAGATGAGAGGGCCAAGTGTAAAACCATCAGGTGCTTAGATGATGACGTTCTGGCGGATATTGCAGATACTGATTCCGAAGGTGCTCTGTGTCTTGCATTGGAGGATATGTATTTGACACGATCATTGACCAACAAGCTGTATCTGAAGCAGAAGCTCTATTCGCTCCGAATGATGGAAGGTGCGCCGATTAGGGATCATATAGATCAGTTCATATGTTTATTACTTGAATTGCGTAATATTTATGTTAAGGTTGAAGATGAGGATGCTACTCTTATGTTGTGTGTTTCCTTACCATTATGATATGAGGGATTTATTAATTCCTGCATTAATGGTAATGATACGGTTACTTTGGAATAGGTTAAAAATAATCTAAATGTCGGAGATCTGCGCCGCAAGGCGAGCGATTTATCTAAAAAATCTCAGTAAGCAGGGTTGGTTGCAGAAGCCAATAGGGCCCAAGGTAGGAGAAACAAAGGTTCAGATGCCAGTAGCTACTGCAAGGAAAAGAGCATTGAAAACGTGAATGTCCCAGGTTGAATAAAAACGAGCAATTTGGGTCTACTGCAGCTATGGCAGAAGACGATGAGGAGGACTATTCCCTAGCCCGAAGAAGACAAAGGTATGATAGATACATGGATTCTTGATTCTAGGGATTCTTATCACATGTGTTCGCGAAGGGAATGGTTTGCAATGTATGAAGAGACGGAAGGGGGTGATATTGATATTGCTAACTGTTCTGTCTGCAATGTAGTTGGTATGGGTTCCATTAGGGTGCGTACTTTGGGTGGTAAGTTTTGTACATTGAACAAGGTCAGGCATGTTCCTAAAGTAACGAAGAATCTGATATTGCTTAGTCGGCTAGAAAAGATGGGATACAATTTCAAAGGTAAAGTTGGAGCAGTAAATGTTTACAGGGGTTCGAATGTAATTCTGAAAGGGGTCAAACAAGGTTCCTTATACGTCCTTCAAAGTTCTATATTTTTGGGTTTGGGTGTCGAGCATCGTACAACAGAGGGTATGGTAGAGACATATCTGAATGAAGCATGTTGCATGGCTTCGTGTGGGGTAGTTGACAAACATGTGGAGCAGCAAGTTACTCAAGGTGGAGTTGAACTGGGAAAGCCATGGTTAGTAGGTCAACATACACAATTGGGAAGCGAAGAAGTAATCAAGGAAAAGGTACGTACTCTTGGGGATTACACGGATATGGCCGCTTCATTTGTTTGGGTTGGCAAGATCCAATATTGATTGGATTTGCTCAATTGCCGATTTGGGCAATTTTGAGTGCCTACTGCAGTGACACATTTGGGTGTCTTGTAGACACATTGGTGTGCTCGGCGTAGCACAATTTGAGTGTCCAGTGGGATACATTTGAGTGTCTGGCAGACACATTTGTTTACTTGTTGAACGAGTCTGATCAACTGTTGTAACAAGTGTTTTGGTGTTCAGCGTAGTTTTGGTGTTCGGCGTACACGATTTGGATGTCTAGGAAGATACAGTTTTAGTTGTCCGGATGACAAGTTTGGTATTTGGCATAACACATATGAGAAAGAGGGAAGTTCTGGTTTTTTTATTGGGAGGTTAGATGTAAAGGTGGATATTTATTGAGTTTGATGCCATCAAACTTGGGAACAAATTAGGGGATTGAACAAAGTACAACTCGATAATTCCTGTGACAAGGGCTAGGGAGCGATCTCACAGTGCAGAGGGCGCGATCGAGCGATTTTTCTGGAACTTTGGGGCGATCACGCGCCAATAGGTGGCGGTCGCGCGCTTTTCCGGATTTGAGCCTGATCATGGCAGAATTGTTGAAGGATTAGAAAATCATGCAGGGTTATGAATATGCATTATAATTTATAAATAAGCCATATTCCCTAACAATTTTTTATAGGTTGTAATTCCTATTGTGGTAGAGATAAATAATTATAGGTGTTAGAATGGTTTTCTTGTCTCTCTGTTTTTTTTAGATATAGGGTTTGCACAGTTGTGAATTTTTGTGATCAAGAATTCGTGTATTAGATTAGAAATTGTATTTGGTGATTACCAGTTGATAATAATAATTTTGCCCTCTATCCGTGAATGTAGCCAAATTAATGAAACACGTACTCCCTCCGTCCCAACCTAGATGCCTAGTTTGACTTTTCACGTAAATTAAGGAGAGAGTATTATATTGAAAGTATTATGAGTGTGAAAATAAAATAGGAGAGAGAATGAGTGGAGGAAATAGTAAATTATAATGGTGTTGTGAGTATTAAAATAATGTAGGAGAGAGAATGAGTGGAGGAAATAGTAAAGATTTCTTTCCATTTTAGGAAATGTGCACGTAGGTTTGGGACACCCAAAATGGAAAGTGTGCACGTAGGTCAGCATACCAGTGGGGCTCCCATTGATCCTCCTCTCTCACTACCTTAGAATCAGCATTGGGTAAGAGGAACTCCCAACCTAACCTACTCTCCACCACCACCACATGGGAGTTCCAACCACTAGCTTTACTGGGGAGGTTGATAAACAACTTAGGGGAATTCGGCTTAGAGGGAGTGCTTATCCCATCGACCTTATCAAATTTCACACTAAAGAATTCTCTGAAGACCCTGTGAGCACCCCAACCCGGGACCTAACACGTGTCCCGAGCTAGAGGAGCTCAAACTAAGAAAACCCATCTAAATTTTTAAAACATTTATTGGCCTTTAAAGGAATACCACTTTTCCAAACTTCCAAATTTAAAATCCAATTGTAAAATCTCTACTTAGAGGAAATCCAACCACAACTTTAATACACCGATATCTAATCAATTACATTGGAAACCTTAATTAACATCTGTTTAACAAAAGGGTTTTCCAAACAAAATATAAAAGAGAAATACTTAACAAATACTCCTAACAGTCCACTCCTACACTTAACTTGTCAAGCCTCAAAATGCAAAAGTCCACAATGATAACCCCGGGCCTCACTGATTCGAGTCACCTGTCTCGGAATCTAAAACAGTAAAAGGAAGAGGGGTGAGAATAAATCTCAATGAGCTATTATGCATGCAGCAATATGCCATATAAGATGCAACACATCAAAAGACATATCCATATAACCCAAGAGGCTCCCTGCCGCCAACCGTCCCATACCGGTTGGAAACAACGACTTTCGGCATGAATATATCACAACACATAGGTACGATAAAGTAACACTTAGAAGGATACTGAGCCAAGGTTTTATCTCCAAAAGGATATACACATCCGAGCAAAGCAGAATGCTGATGAAGCGATTCCGGAACCATGAACAATAACAAGGCACTGGGACTCGGACACACACCCTATCCCCGGTGAAAACTAGACCATCTACCTCAAAAGGAGATGCTAGCCCACAAATCCCACGCAAGGGGGACAAACTCGGCAATGTATGAATTATAATGAACTCGGCTCGGTGCCATTATAAATCCATAACATTGCCCAACAAACAAATAAATCAATACCAGCTGGATTTACATAACTAAGCACAGTAATAACATACTTGCTTAACCAAACATTGTATGATCCAAAGTAGGGATACATACCACAATAGAATATCATAAAGATAGCAATATAAATCCACAAGGGGGATAACAATAGCCACATGGTAGTACATACCCATGCCCAATCAATATCAAAGTGCCACAATTTATGAGCACACTAAACAACATCAACAACAATATATATAGGTAACACTAAGTAAGGGCACGAGGTATCATTAACCTACCCTACAATTTCCATATACAAGGGTACAAGGCCCCTATGAAGGTTCAAGTTCAATTACCAAGTAGCTTAATGGTGAAACCTATAGATTCTACACTAGTG
The DNA here is from genome assembly GCA_022495995.1 of Adenophora triphylla var. japonica. NCBI lineage: Eukaryota > Viridiplantae > Streptophyta > Magnoliopsida > Asterales > Campanulaceae > Adenophora > Adenophora triphylla. The sequence goes on from JAFEMH010003499.1 coordinate 55,299, forward strand.
CAAACTACTCACCAAAGATATGGGGTAAGTAAGGCCACTATGTATCATAACCATTCCTTCATATTTCTTATATAATATCGAATAACCTAAATGAAAGTTCAAGATCTATTTCCCAAGTTGGAACTATTTTGGTGAAGTCACAAATCAAGCCTCTCAACCATTTTCGGAACAATGTTTAAACTACTTCCATAATTCCATTTTGATCACTTAAGATGTCCTTATGTAGCCAAAGTATTCTACTTTAATCTAGGTTAAAGAGATTTCATTTTGGTTCCAGTTTGGTTAGGTTTGAATAGCTATAAAGTTGAGGTGAGAAAATCGCCGTGGGACGACTCGTCCCCAGGGGCACGACTTCGTCCCCAAATTACCCCCACCGAACACAGCGTCCCCCTTAAGTCACGACTTCCCTTCGTCCAAGGGACGACTCGTCCCTTGGCCCAGAATTTGCACAAACAGCAGCAGTCAACAACAAAGTCTCAAAATCCCAAAGTTCCAACCACATGTATTCTAAGTTATGAACCTAAAAGGGCATTTCCTACTTCATAGCTCTCATACTACATCCCTTTAAACTCCCAAAATGATATAAACCTAAACCATTTACTATTTGATTCCAACCCATTTAACTTCCACATTTCAAATTAACTCCTTTAAATCTAATCATTCCATTTTCTTACACTTTCAACACTTTCATAAATGACAACATTCTTCTAAAACATTAACCACTCCCTCAACCCAAGTAGATCTCACAAAGTATCAAATAATCATTTTACACTATAACAACCTTAAACAATCCATGAACATTTAAAGGAAAGGAAGGGTCATAATAACTCACTTGGATTTGCAAAGGAATGTGGATCTTTCTAGCCAGATGAGTTCCCCAAGATGAACCCACTTCAAGGATGCTCTAAGACTTGATTTTTGGTGAAGAAATGTTCTTGACTTCAAAGCTTCATGCTTGGGCTTCCATGGGAGCTCTCTAGGATTTTCTCTAGAGGAAGAAGTAAAATGAAGGAGGAGGAAGAAGTGTGAGGAGGGTAAGGAGAGGGGGAGGGGCCGGCTAGGGGAGGCAAGGGGGAGAGGAGAGGGGTGACACTTGGCATGGCATGGGGAAGTAAGGGATTTTGGCCCCCCACCAAGAATAACCAAGGCTTTCCCTTACCCAATTAAAATAAAACTTATCCCATTAATTCATCCTACTCATTTATCCTCCCCACATTATTTATCATTTTTCCATTTTTATTATTTTCCTTAGTTTCTTTATTAAATGTCCAATAAATTCTTATAAGATTCTAAATTTACTTTTCACCCAATTTATCTTAATTTAAGAATTTAATGACATAATTGAACACATAAAAATAAATATAAATATTAAAAGCATTTAATATAATATTAAAAATTGATGCCTAGGGTTGGGGTCGTTACACTCACTCCCCCTTAAAGAAAATTCGTCCCGAATTTGATTGTCACTTACCCTAAGGTTCAAACTAGCAAAGGTTACCTTCCACACATTCTAACTTAACACTTTTCCACTAGATTTCTCAATGGCATGACTCTACTATACCTTCCCATAACCCGAGTACTCTAGGACTTCAATTCTCAATTAGTCTCTTCACTTCTATGATTCTTCCCAAGATTTCTAATTTCATAAGTAATGTGATACTACAACTTAATATCCCGAGAATACTATACCATCATCACTAACCCGAAATTTCACGACCTCAAAGAAAGTATATTCAAATAAAAGTATTACATCTCATGTCTCCCAATACATTACGATATCACATTTAAACTTCAAATACTCGATAAGCTGCCCCAAATCGGTCTATAAGTCGACTCACCAACATTTCCTAAAACTTCAAATAGATTAACAAACTTTGGCGCTAAATTACCTTAGACCTTGCTTCCCCAATTTCATCCCAACAAATTAGAGATCGATATTTTATTTCCTAACAACGTCTCATACGGTTTTATCTTAATGTTAAAATGATAACTAATTTTATACACACCCAACCACTGGTAATCATATTTCCTATCGACTACAAAAATCCTTCAACTCTTAGGATCGGTAACCATCCCCGATAGAGAACTTCAAAAGATAAGATTCCGTTTAAATCACACAAACAATTGTAACCGCTCTCGAACAATGATAAGAAATTTCCACTCTATCTAAGTTAACTTCCTCGAAACATACGCTATCACTTCCCATTTTGCATAACACTACACCTTGATCTTCCTTTAATACACACTTAAAATTTCACAAGACTCTCACATCCACTAGGTAAGGTAAGAGTCGGGTCCAAAGCCAACCTATTTTCCATCACTACAATATGATTCATCCTTATTACATCCTACACCATTTACACGTCCTTTAGAGTCAACTAAAGCAACGACTCTACAATTCTTAAGAATCCCTTAAATTTCTTCGGTAACACTTGCCAACTTAAAGATCACTGACTCAATCCTTACAAGATCCTATGGTAACATCCGAGTTTAAGACTATAGAACCCAAAATTTGCAATCCTCTCGAGCTAACACTAGCTAAACTTTGCATATAAGGATTCTTCACAAGGAATAATTAACCCAATTCTCAATTTATTTTTACAACCTTCCCGAAACTTTAATTAACAAGGATATCATCGATTCTAATTACCCTAAAGCCATCAAAATAAGAATTACAATTCTGCTTATCCTACTCAGAACCAACACAACAAAATATACCAACGAAAGCACATTTAACATTTACTCGCAACTAGCACATAAAATTTTGGAAAAGACTCCCTAAGCAAGTCTAGCATATACCAATTACTCTTCACATCTTAATTCAAACTTTCGCCCTAAATATCCACATATAACCAGAATTTCACATTTAAGGTTCACCTATAACAAATACCAATATAAGCAGTTTAAGCATGGAAAAAGGAGACTCACTTATTATGATAGTCTACCATTAAACAACAACTACTTAACCCTCCAGGTCAAGTATATCTAAGAATCGTAAAATAATAACTATACCATTTCAAGCGGCAATACATGCTCAGTCATAACCACGTCACCACCGTGGTAAACCAAAGAAGGTTCGAGGTATTCTCTCATAAGAGCAGAATCCTCTAACAATAAAACAACTTTTCAACAATGTATGTCACATATAAGCAAAATGTGATGCCAAACATAAATGATATGCAACAGGATCTATAAAATATGACCCCTAACTTTTGAGACAGGGAATATACCTCTAGCGACCTCTGAGGGACCTATCTCTCCTGAAACCGAAACACCTACTCGACCATAGACCTTCTCTCTCGGCTCCCCTTCGCTATCTCTCTTGAGTACCACCTCTTTGTCGTCCACCTTGGCGACCGCCGCTTGAAGCTCGTCCCCGCTGCAACCTTGGGCAATTTCTCCTAAAGTGTCCCAATGCTCCACAACTTAAACACTTGCCTTGCTTACTCCAACATCGATCTTCGGTATGTCCAACCTTCTTGCAACATCCACAAATCGTCCCATACTGATTGGGTACTGACCTAGACGAAGAAGCTACCCTAAGTTCCCCTCTCTTATTCCCTGAGGCTGAAGTCCTTGGTTGTCCTCTAGTGATTTTGGATCCTTGTCCTATATACTTTGGCTTGTTTCCAATCCCATCTTCCAATTTTCCACTATTTTCCCCGATGTCCTTTTCAAACTTATATGCTCTATCTATGACTGTTTGGAAAGCGGTGAAATTATTAATCCATACTTTCTTCCTAAGCTCGCTCCTCAAACCTGTTACAAACTTCGAACCCTTTTTACTTCATGCGATACCAAATGAGGGCAACACCTAGCTAATTCCTCAAACCGGATCGAATACCGATCTACCGTCATGTTCCCTTGTTTTAGTCTTATGAATTCAATCTCCTTTTTATCCCTTGTAACCATAGAAATGAAGTAGTCCTCGAACTGTTGAGTGAAATTATCCCAAGTCTGGGGCGTATGATCCCGCTCCCAACTTCCCTTCAATATCTGCCACCACTGACCAGCTAAACCCTCAAGTTTGAACACGGCATACCTAACTTTCTCTTCGTTGGGACTTTCTATAACCTCAAGAATCCTATTCATTTCTGCTAACCAATTTTCTGCCCTGAACGGATTCGGATCTCCGTTAAAGCTCGGTGGGTTCATCTTCACAAATCTTTCTAATCCATTACCTTGATATCTCTCAGGTTGATTCGGAACTGATCCTCCAGTCTTAATACCTTGCACAAACGTCCTGAATAATTTCATCATCTCTTCATCCTGAATTCCACCTATACCCAAATCTTCTTCAATTTCTAGAACTTTCCGCTGATCATCCTTGCTTCCGGCCATTAGAACGAACTCCTGCATTAAACACTCGGCGTTAATTACCACACATTCCCACTTAGTCTAGACATCTACCCTTGACCTCTAAACTAAGCTCTGATACCAACTGTGAGCACCCCAACCCGGGACCTAACACGTGTCCCGAGCTAGAGGAGCTCAAACTAAGAAAACCCATCTAAATTTTTAAAACATTTATTGGCCTTTAAAGGAATACCACTTTTCCAAACTTCCAAATTTAAAATCCAATTGTAAAATCTCTACTTAGAGGAAATCCAACCACAACTTTAATACACCGATATCTAATCAATTACATTGGAAACCTTAATTAACATCTGTTTAACAAAAGGGTTTTCCAAACAAAATATAAAAGAGAAATACTTAACAAATACTCCTAACAGTCCACTCCTACACTTAACTTGTCAAGCCTCAAAATGCAAAAGTCCACAATGATAACCCCGGGCCTCACTGATTCGAGTCACCTGTCTCGGAATCTAAAACAGTAAAAGGAAGAGGGGTGAGAATAAATCTCAATGAGCTATTATGCATGCAAAGAATATGCCATATAAGATGCAACACATCAAAAGACATATCCATATAACCCAAGAGGCTCCACTCGCCAACCGTCCCATACCGGTTGGAAACAACGACTACTCAAAGCATGAATATATCACAACACATAGGTACGATAAAGTAACACTTAGAAGGATACCGAGCCAAGGTTTTATCTCCAAAAGGATATACACATCCGAGCAAAGAAGAATGCTGATGAAGCGATTCGAACCATGAACAATAACAAAGACTGGGACTCGGACACACGGTCCTATCCCCGGTGAAAACTAGACCATCTACCTCAAAAGGAGATGCTAGCCCACAAATCCCACGCAAGGACAAACTCGGCAATGTATGAATTATAATGAACTCGGCTCGGTGCCATTATAAATCCATAACATTGCCCAACAAACAAATAAATCAATACCAAATTTGGATTTACATAACTAAGCACGGTAATAACATACTTGCTTAACCAAACATTGTATGATCCAAAGTAGGGATACATACCACAATAGAATATCATAAAGATAGCAATATAAATCCCCAAGGGGGATAACAATAGCCACATGGTAGTACATACCTACGCCCGATCAATATCAAAGTGCCACAATTTATGAGCACACTAAACAACATCAACAACAATATATATAGGTAACACTAAGTAAGGGCACGAGGTATCATTAACCTACCCTACAATTTCCATATACAAGGGTACAAGGCCCCTATGAAGGTTCAAGTTCAATTACCAAGTAGCTTAATGGTGAAACCTATAGATTCTACACTAGTGCAAACTACTCACCAAAGATATGGGGTAAGTAAGGCCACTATGTATCATAACCATTCCTTCATATTTCTTATATAATATCGAATAACCTAAATGAAAGTTCAAGATCTATTTCCCAAGTTGGAACTATTTTGGTGAAGTCACAAATCAAGCCTCTCAACCATTTTCGAACAATGTTTAAACTACTTCCATAATTCCATTTTGATCACTTAAGATGTCCTTATGTAGCCAAAGTATTCTACTTTAATCTAGGTTAAAGAGATTTCATTTTGGTTCCGTTTGGTTAGGTTTGAATAGCTATAAAGTTGAGGTGAGAAAATCGCGTGGGACGACTCGTCCCCCGGGGCACGACTCGTCCCCAAATTACCCCCACCGAACACAGCGTCCCCCCTTAAGTCACGACTTCCTTCGTCCAAGGGACGACTCGTCCCTGGCCCGGAATTTGCACAAACAGCAGCGATAACAACAAAGTCTCAAAATCCCAAAGTTCCAACCACATGTATTCTAAGTTATGAACCTAAAAGGGCATTTCCTACTTCATAGCTCTCATACTACATCCCTTTAAACTCCCAAAATGATATAAACCTAAACCATTTACTATTTGATTCCAACCCATTTAACTTCCACATTTCAAATTAACTCCTTTAAATCTAATCATTCCATTTTCTTACACTTTCAACACTTTCATAAATGACAACATTCTTCTAAAACATTAACCACTCCCTCAACCCAAGTAGATCTCACAAAGTATCAAATAATCATTTTACACTATAACAACCTTAAACAATCCATGAACATTTAAAGGAAAGGAAGGGTCATAATAACTCACTTGGATTTGCAAAGGAATGTGGATCTTTCTAGCCAGATGAGTTCCCCAAGATGAACCCACTTCAAGGATGCTCTAAGACTTGATTTTTGGTGAAGAAATGTTCTTGACTTCAAAGCTTCATGCTTGGGCTTCCATGGGAGCTCTCTAGGATTTTCTCTAGAGGAAGAAGTAAAATGAAGGAGGAGGAAGAAGTGTGAGGAGGGTAAGGAGAGGGGGAGGGGCCGGCTAGGGGAGGCAAGGGGGAGAGGAGAGGGGTGACACTTGGCATGGCATGGGGAAGTAAGGGATTTTGGCCCCCCACCAAGAATAACCAAGGCTTTCCCTTACCCAACTAAAATAAAACTTATCCCATTAATTCATCCTACTCATTTATCCTCCCCACATTATTTATCATTTTTCCATTTTTATTATTTTCCTTAGTTTCTTTATTAAATGTCCAATAAATTCTTATAAGATTCTAAATTTACTTTTCACCCAATTTATCTTAATTTAAGAATTTAATGACATAATTGAACACATAAAAATAAATATAAATATTAAAAGCATTTAATATAATATTAAAAATTGATGCCTAGGGTTGGGGTCGTTACAGACCCTCATGCAAGGCTCATATCCCAAAAAGCGACACACCATGGCAAAACAAACTAAAACCCTACAAGTATTGGCTCCCAACTGGAGAGGCAGGGCATTCGCACACTCCAGAAACTCATTAATGAAGGGGTCCAAGGGCAATCTCAGGCCAGCCTCGAATTGGCCATAATAGAAAGCAACCCTAGTAGAATCCTCCTTATAGGTGCCACCAAAACGGTTCATAAAGTCCCTCTTGCTGTAAATAGTGACATCAAACCCCTCCTTGTCCACCTCACAGAAGTCGTAAATCATGGCAAGCCGGGAAGGAAAGTTTTGCTTCCCTCTGAGTGGTCTTTTAGGCACGTAGCCCCTTTCATTCCTCTCGGAGACAACTGAAGTCCCAAAGGCATCTATAATATGTGGACTTGAGGAAGTTGAGGCGTTCGCTTCCCCTTGAGTCGTCATATCTATGTAAGAAGAGGAAACAGGGGAATCAGTCCTATGTACAATTTCAAGGGACCTAGCAGACGTACTAAGGGGCGACCTAGATTCCCCCGAAAATCCAATTCTGTTCCTAAGAAAAGAAGGTTTGTTGGAACCTTGGACATAGAACACAGCTATATGGTCGAGGAGTTCATGGAAAAGATTAAAGGACACAATTCTTGGGTCGTCTGAATCTAAGACACCTAAATTTTCTCCTACAGGCAACCCTAGCTCATCAAAGCGCAAACCCCAATGGGTAAAAATTGAGGAACATTCCTCCACCGCTATCTCTCTCCATGCCCCATTCAAGTGTTTATAAACTCTACGGTTGACACTACAGTATCCATACCAAGCTCCAGGTTCAGTGCTGAAGGTCCTAGCCATGGCAAAATCAAAGAGTATGCAGAAATTAAACCCTAATACTAAGGGGCAAGAGGAATACCTTGATAATTTGAACGAGGAGGGGGTACTGTAGAAGACGAATGCTCGATTTAAATCAGTTTGCCGTTTCGTTAACTTCGCCGGAGTTATGCAAGAGCTCAGAAAGAGTAAAAGTTCTTAAAGGAGAAGGATTGAGGCTTTTATATTTTCAGTAATTAAGAAGGAAAAGGAAAATTCAAAAGTTTATTTTCCTAATTAATTGTGGAAAACGGTTTTCAAGACAGTCTCTCAAACGTCAGAGTTGTAATAATCACGAAAAAACGGCGCTCTTTCAGATCTGGTCGTTCGTTGTGGACGTCCAGGATTGAGCCACGTCACCTTTGGTCTATTAAATATCAGAGCGAGCATCGACTTGCGAGTAACGGCAAGCTTCGTCAAAAGTTCCTTAACTTTCTGGTTGACAAAGTCAACTCAGAAAGTTGGGGGCCACTGAACATACCAAAAGTGTCGAGTTGGGCCAAGCGAGTAAAGCCCAACCCTCAGACAATTATTGCCACCACATTCTCAGTGGGCTAGGCCCAATTATTACATGGCTCAAGGCCCATCTTATTGATCAGTCGACTTAAGTTCATTGTCCGACCTACCAGGTCTCGACCTAACTTAGTCCGACCTTACTATTCAGATTCTATTTCGGGTATGGTCCAGCCCTACCCGTCAGTCAGGTCGACCTAACCCCAAATGGTGACCTCGACCTGTCAAGCAAGCGTCGACCTAACGGTTCCAAGCGCACGTGCTTCTATTCTTTCCATAACTGGTCCCCTACAAATCAGGAGCCATTCAAGGACACGTTCTCATGACATGTAACCGTCCCTCAAATCACGGAGCTCATGTAGTCCTAACAAAAATAACCGTCCTCAGCAGCTATAAATACATAATCACTACAACGGTTTTGAGGTAACTGTAATTTTGTCATTTGATCATCTTTGTTCAATACATTATTTGCTCTCCAACATACATAATTACTCTCACGCCCAAGGGTCTAAGCCGGAGACACATCCGACTAGTCGTGGGTTCTGATTTCAGGTAAAGGAGTCAGGTAAATAGTCCTGCCACGTGGAGGAATATTGATAAGCACATTTCCTGCGGCATCAGATGTATTATCAACTAATTTAAATTTTTTAATATGATAATTAAATCAATTTAAATTTATTAATCAATATACTTTCATACTTTGATGTTTTTCTTTTAATATAATTTAATTTTGACCAAAAAATTATCAAATATTTCCCAATACAATATCACTTTGACAAAAAAAAAATGATTGAAAATCTATTTATTCTTGTAAGCGTTTGAAAACGGTTATGCGCCATTGAACAGGATTAGTCCGGCGAAGCTGAAAACCTGGATATCAAAAAAAAATTAAAAAAATAACGTTTAAAATATATGAGGATAATTTAAAATAAAATAAAGTAAGAAGTAGCCTTAGTTAATATAACTAATAAAATTGTAATGTTAAATAGCCTGTTATAGGTCGCCCTTGACTTGGTAGATCTAACAAACTTATCTCGTTAAGTCACCATACATTGTATGTAGGAAAAGAAACATTCATGCTCTCATTATTCAACCATTTTCTTTATTTGACACCAGGAATAAACAACCTTTAACTTTGTCTCTCGCAAAAATAATAGCATTTTTTATTATATATTTGATAAACTAATAACTGCGACATTTAATGTGAAATGAATGATAGTGCTATGTGCAGAAAAATCATGAAATCGGATCGGATCGATAAAACCCAGACCAAATCAATAGTAATGATCTATTTCTGATTTCAAATTTCTATATAACCGATTATTTGGCATAATCCCGATTTTATACAAGATGCGTGCCAAATGTATGAAAGAAAATAACATGGTCGATTAAGAATCTTATTGGGCCAATGAGATGAAAAGAGTGGAGCGGGATTGGAACGAAATTCTCTTTTTTAATGCATTAATTCAAGTTGGATTATTTCTTTTCAAGTTGAATTTATTAATATTCCCACTTGATTAGAGTGTTTGGTTCTAGGAAGATTCTGCCAAGACAAAAGAGTTATCTTAAGTAAGTAAGTAAGTAGGGATGGCCAAAACTGATTTCGGGCCCGATTTTGATTTGGAATTGTCGATTTCGATTTGGCAAAAGGGTAAATCCTAATTGGCCCTTGCTTACCCCGGATCCGGTTTCGGTTATCACAATTCGATTTTGGTGCGATTTCGGTCCGATTCTGGTTAATAATGAATAAAAAAGCTAAAAATTATTGAAAAACAAGGAATTTTCGGTCCGGTTTTGATCCGTTTCACCATTTATGTGAACCTTAATCGGCCCTTATCCAAAACGATTCCGGTTACCCCGATTGCAATTTTCGTGGCAATTCCGGGCTTTTCCAATCCGATTTCGATCCGATTTTCCAATTTCGGTCCGATTCCGATCCGTCCCTAATCTTAAGTTAGTCCTAGTTGCTTGTACTATAAGTGAATTAGGCTCAGTTAGTTTATTTAGGAGAAAATGTTTTTTTCATTATTTTTTGGTGTTTGATAAGAATTAAAAAATGGAGAAAATATTTTTTTCATTTTTCTAATTAAAATGATTTATCTAATTAAAATGACTTATGATTTTTTTCTAAATAAAACATTTTTCGAAAAATGATAACACCCTCACACACACACACACCTAATGTTTCATACACCCCCACATTACCCACCCCACATCAACCACCCCCTACCCCATCCCCTCACAACTCCTCCACCCAACCCCACTCCCCTACTTCGGCCACCCCCTCCCCCCATTCTCGGCTACCCACCCTATCCCACACCTACCCTATTACCACCCTATCCTACCATCATTTTATCCTTTATATTTCTCCCACCATCCTATTCTACCCATACCCTACCCCACACCCACTCACCTCACCCCTACTAATCCCCACCTCCTACCCTACTAACCCCATCATATCTCTTTCAACTTATCTCAAATTGTGTTTTTATCGAAAAATATTTTCATTAAACACATGAAAATATTTTTTGCAAAACATTTTTCTTATCAAACAGTCGAAAATATGTTTATCTCATTTTTCGGAAAGCATTTTCATTTTCCAAAAAATATTTTACAAAAAATTATTTTTCGAAAGTTATTTTACGCAAAACAAACGAAGTCTTAGTTAGTTTGCGGATTATTCACTAGAATTATCCATCAATCACGTCGGTCGTAGTTATAGATTTAATGGATAAAATGTGAAATTTAACGACATATTTCTTCAACCCAATAAATTTCTACTGTACGGATTTAAGAAAGAGAGATGGGGTCAACTGCATTTAACATGAGCCAAAATGACAAATCACAAAGTAAATCATCCGTCTCAAATGAACAATCAAAAATAATTTCAAATTAGCTATTGGCATTAAATAAATCTAAATTTTTATAATTATTTATTTTAGGTACCTCCGTCTCACTTTTAAGTGAGCCACTTTCCTTTTTGGTCCGTTCCACTTCAAGTGAGTCATTCTATAAATGGAAATATGTGAACAGTGTTTCGAACATTTATACCCTTATAATGTCCATATATTTACAAAGGAGTAGGTCTGCTGAGAAACGCGTTTCTCCACAACTATGGAGAAACGCGTTTTTAATAGCCAGAAGCTATACGTTTGATAACCAGAAGAAAATTTCTGGATATCAGTCTCAAAGGGTTCTGGATATCCAGAAGCTTTGGAACGGATATCCAGAAGCCTTTGGGCGGATATCCAGAAAAAATAGATTTGAAGTCAAATCCAAGGCCAAGACCGAAATTGCTTATTGAAGGTTTTACGGATATCCGAAACCTTCAAATGTATATCCAGAAACCATCAATGAATATCCGTAAACATTTTGAAAGTTTCGGATATTCATTTGAAGGTTTTGGATATCCGAAAACCTTCAAATGTATATCCGAAACCATCAAATGAATATCCGAAACATTTTGAAAGTTTACGGATATTCATTTTGAAGGTTTCGGATATCACTTTCATAAGCTTCGGATATCCTTTCAAAGGGTTACGGATATCCGTAACCTTTGATCGATATCCGAGTAACCATGGGACAAGGTCATGGCCAATACAAAAAGTTTCTGGATATTCTTTCAAAAGGTTCTGGATACCCGTAACCCGTTTCTCCATAACTTATGGAGAAACGCGTTTCTCCCTAGATTTTACGTTTACAAAGGTATTACTAGTGACACATTGTAATTAAATCTACATTTGAGGGTAAAAGTTACATGTTTTAACTTTTACATTCCCTCTCCTCTAATCTTCTACTCACTTTTAATTCTATATTCATTTTTCTTAAGAAGTGTGCATTTATACCATGACTCACTTGAAATTGAAATGGGTCGGAGGGAGTAGAATCGAAGCTTATCAGTTGAGCATAACCCAATAACATAAAACAAAGCTCAAAGATTGGCACCAATTTCAGCCCATTTGTGTATGGGAGCCCACCTTTCCAAGGGCCTACATTTTCGGACCAGAAACCTATCCTATAAGAACCCATCCTAGCACTTACTTCTGCAACACCTCCTCGAGCCTAAATCACTCGTACCAAACTAATGAACCACAAATGATTAAACAATTATTCGTTAGTTATAATATCATTATATCACGAAAGCCCACGTTTGGCATATGCATACTCTTACCCGTTAGATTATCGCTTTCATACTTTCATACTGCGAGCGCGAGAGTCATTGGTTCAAATCCAATAGTAGGTAAAACTGACCGAAAGCCCGCGTTTGGCATATGCATGCTCTTACCCGTTAGAAATTTCATTTTTTAAATGTTTCTCGAATAACCTACTATAATAACTTATAACCGTTGGATCAATTATAATTATAGTACACAATGATGGGAGTTAATTTAGACATATATCCCGTGATGGAGTTAATTTAGACATATATCCATTGGCATCTGCTGCTAAGCTCGTCGACTACGCATTTAGCAGCGTCGACTACTATGTAGTGACAGCTCCAAATCCTTACTAGCAGGCCTAGGCTCTTATCAGTCTTAAAACACCTAAACTCTTTCTTCTAGTCGAACAAAGGTAACAAGAACCGAGCATAATATTCGACACAGCAGAGTTCCACAAGTCCATTGTAAACAAATTACAACTCCAAACCGAAAACGCATAGATTTGGTAGTGCTTCTCATATTTGACACAGCAGAGTTTCACAAGTCCATCATAAACAAAATACAACTCCAAACCGAAAACGCATATGTATTTTACAATCTGTTTTGGATTGCTGCTACATTCATTACGCAACAGGAGCAGGAGCAGTTCTTCCTTTATCCGCCTCTGACAGTCTGACAAGTCCATTCGAAGCCTTCTCATTCTTCAATATCTTATGAAACAACGAAGCTCGATCCTCTTCCACAATCTCCCTCAACAGCTCGTCTTCAATCTTTGGCGCTTGCCAATGAGACGGATCCTCCACATGCTCCTCACTGAATATCATACTCGAAACCCATTCTTTCCACGTAGTTCTACTGTGTTTTTCTTCTTCCAACGTCCCATTAGCCAACATCTGATAAACGTACACCATTTTATCTTGACCAGGTCGAAAAGCACGAGCAATTGCTTGCTTGCTCTTAGAAGGGTTCCATTCGGAATCCAATAAAATTACCCGTGAAGCTGCAGTTAGGCTAATTCCTTCAGCACAAGCATTTATAGAAGCCAACATTACCCTTGATGGCCCACCTGGCTCCTCGAATTTATCCATTACTCTTCCCCGTTCAAATAGCTCGAGTTCTCCTTGAAGGACTAAAACTTCTTGCCCTTTTCTCCAACCGTAAAACCTGTCGAATGTGAAAGGTCAGGGGTTCGAACCTCACCAAAGACATTTCCAAGTGTTAATCTTGTAATAGCTTAAGGCATTCATTAATATAAAAAAAAAAGCATTTTTTTTTAAATACCTGTCGAATATCTCTAAGAAGAGGTTAATGGGAGCTATGTTATGGCAAAAGATTAAGACTTTTTCTCTTCGTAGTAGACACCGAGGCACGAGGCTCATTACAAATCTTACTTTCGAACCTAACTTGAGGTCAAATTTGTACTTTTCAAGATCCTCGAGTTCTTCCTTGCTGAAGTACCGACTAGCACAAGCTGTTGTTTTTATCAACCAAGGATGTATTGAACCGAGTGTAATCAAAAGTTCCAACTCTAATGGAAATCCTTTGTATTCTGGCCGTTGATTCTGAAGTTTTGAGAGGAGATCCTGTTGAACAGCTGTGGACTTCATCATCAGAGTGTAACATTGCAAACCTGGGAGAGTATCGGAGCTTCCACCTTCGTAGACGTCTATAAATTTGCTCGTCAATTTTTTCAATATTTTCAGACAATGTTTTCTTTCTTTGGGAACATCTGAATCGATCTTCTCTGAAATTTCCGTGATAAAATATTTCCTCGCTCTATTTTCGATTGAGAACTTTGTAATTTGACCTTTCTTTTTCTTCTTGAACTTGGGGTCAAGTTCTCTGAGAACCTCGTTTATAAACCGTGGCCTAGCTAAGCAGAGAGTATTGAAATATTCGCCAAAATTGTTTTGAAACAAAGTACCCGACAAAAGTACCCTCAAAGGTGTATCAACTTTCATTAAACCTTTCCTCAACCTTGATTTAGTGCTTCTCGGGTTGTGCCCTTCATCAAGAATGAGAATCCCGGGACACTGGCGAAGTACTCGAGCCATATATTTCCTGTGAGCATAATTTGAATCTTCTCGAGTCAATGTCAGAAATGAAGTATAACCCATGAGAAGAACACTGGGACCCGTCAGCCATTTCTGTATTTTTTCGAGACAATCCAAAACATGCATAACATCTTGGTTTCGTGGAAGTCCAGGAGATAGTTTCAACTTGTTTTTCAAGACTTCTTCTTTGTATGTCTGGCCACCATGGATTTGGTAAACAGGAATCGGGATTTTCCACTTGATAATTTCTTTGTACCAGGTATAGAGTGTAGTCTTTGGAGCAAGAACTAGCGGGCGGGACCCAGGAAACAACTTCAAGTAGCTAACTAGGAATGCAATAATGAGTAAAGTTTTTCCGGCTCCTGGAGTATGAGAAATAACACAACCACCTCTTTTCCTGTGTGCTGCTTCCATTTCTGATGGTATCAAAGAACCAGCAAGGTTTCGCCAAAGAAATTCGTATGCTCTTTTTTGGTGAAATCTTAGCTTTACGCGAAGATCCGGTATTAGGGTCCACACATTTTCCCCCCCTTCGGATAAGGACATGGTGGAAGAAGCTGGAAAACATGGAAGATCAGGACCAAGATTTTCATCTGGCTTATGATCTGAATCATCTTGTTTTGGTTGCTCCCTGCTCACAGTGCAGCTTACGTTTGGCAACTTCAGAATCACAAGAGAAAGTACGGTTCAAGATAATGTACTAAGAGAAATATGGAATCTGGATATTCATGAAATTGTAGAGATAAATGCAATGCACTATATGGGTAATGTATCTCGAATGAAAAATATGGACCCGCATCGTAGGACAGATGGGTTTTTCTTGTGAAGCCAAAATATGATAAACCGGTATATGAGAGTACTCCCTCCGTCCCAAAAGAATATTTCCATTTGACAAGTCCAACTTTTGGAGATGGTGCCTTAATTGCATATTCTTTATTAAATTGCATTTAAAGTATTGTCATCCTTTGAAATGGGAGACTATTTTTTTCGCTTTTTGGGACGGACGGGAGGATTATATATAAAACATCAGGAATGCAAGAACTTACAAAGGATGGCAACACATCTTTTATCTCAGCGCTCACGTAACCACATAATCGACACACCAGTCCAATTTGTTCATTGAGTTTGTAATCATGAGGGCAAAGTTGTCCCTGGTATTTTGCATTTTGCACCTTATCATGGATACCCTGAAACATAAGTTGATCAAAATCATTCAGCTACAAGGTGAAAAAAGACCTTTTTTTTTTTGTGTGTACGTGTGTGTGTGTGACAACAAATAACAATTACATGCTATATACTACCTTTGTCCCAAAATGAATTACCAAAAAAAATAATCAATTTTGCTCTTAATAAAAAGCAAAATTGAAATTTTGTTGGTCATTCATTTTGGGATGGATGGAGTATTTGAAAACACACCTCGACTTCCTCGAGAAGATAAGTTGATACCAAGGCTAGTTCCATTTCCTTCCAGAGCATATCAAGTTCCGTCATCTCATCTATAACATCATCTACTTTTACTTCTTTAATATCATCCTTTTGCTCCACGATATTTGCATTTTGAAACTCTTTCCACTGATCAATAACAGCAGGCTGATCTTGGTTGATTGAATCTTCAATATTCTTCATGCAGCGATCCAGCAATTCTCTGTACACATTCGCACTAGCTGATTTCTTAAAAGAAGTTCTCGCGTCAAAAATACTTTCCTTTCCAGAAGTACCCCTCTTTTTACAGTCTCTCTTATTTACAAATTTTGTCCACTCCCATCTATTTTCTTTCTCTTTCTCTTTCTCCTTGTCAAAGTTTGTGTTTCTTCTTCTGTATGCTCCTCCGTACCTGTTGAGATACTTTGAGATTATCTCACTAATATCCCCAGGCTTTTCTTCACGAATTTCAGAAGTTAAAGTAAGTCGTTCATCGGGAAAACTTTTTCTAGCCGGCGATCTCCAACCACTAGCAGGCTGAGATTTCTTTTCTTTTTCCCCTTCATTTTCTTGACGAGACGGACCTGATTCCATCTCCTTCGACTTGCTATGCGAACCCTCATTTTTATAAACTTTTCTGCAATAATTTTCCCTATCTTCATCTTTAAAAGAATGATCATCCTGGATTGAGAAAACCAATGGAACTTCTTCATATTCACATTTGTTTGGCCTGTATAACCCTACTCGAGACAAATCAACTTCACACTCTGGATAATCATCATCACAACCTAAGTACCGCTCAGGCTGGACAAATCTACGCTTTGATCTCCGCACACCCATCAGATCATAGACAGAGAACAGGGGAGAATCCTGCACCTCACCAACAGATTCCTCCTTTTCCTGCATTTCCACCGGTGTAAAACAGACAAGAACTGGTGTGGAAATATCATTATCTATTTTAAAGTTTATAGCAGTCAAGAAATGCCATGGATTTGATGAACTTGTTTCATCACCGTCCCAAATATGATAGACAATTCGGTTGTTTATCGTCCTGACTTCAAAAATAATTTTCTTCACAACAGATGCAACGACTAGCCATGTTATATCAGAAGAAAATTTCCCTTTAAACAACTTAAATGTAGAACGGGAACTGCAGTCCTCAGTTATACTCCAACGGTACTGATTATTCTCACCAGGTTTTCCTTCAAGCTTTTGAAGAACTCGCATTTGATTGATTTGTACCTTCTGGGTACCTTTAATAACTGATTTCTTTATCATACTAACAGTGCCTTGGTGGACATAGACATTGACATAATATTGGCAATCACATTCATATTCATGAGGTTTCCTCTCTACTGAGCTTATTTTAGCATCAACCCAAACCTGTAAAAAATTAAATAATGCGCGCTTAAACCTACTCCCCCTTCCATTATAAATGTCGCATTTTCCTTTTCAGTTTGTCCCAAAAGAAATGTCGCATTTCTACATATGGAAATAGTCTTGGTGCAGTTTTACCATTGTACAAGCAATGCACAAACAAGTGAAGCACATTCCTTAAGAACGTCGACAAGTCAAATGCGACATTTATTTTGGGACGGAGGGAGTATCCAACTCCACGTGTTAATTATGGAAATACTGTAACTGTCTCTTACAGGATCGGTGTTTTCATCGTCATCTGGAGGTTGATATGTCGAAAACACGCAGACATCGACTCCAGGCCTTAGAAAGTAAGTGCAGTCGGTCAAAGTTGACTTCCGAGACCTTATTCGAAGGTCTGAAATTGGAATGTGCTGCTCTGTCACCGCTCCATCATGTATAACATGTGTGCTTATAACCCCATTTCTGATTCTTAAGCGCTCCACAGGTTGCCATGAGCGACACCAAAATACTTCAAAAGCTGTCGTTGTTGCATACAATAAAGACCGGTTAACCTATTTAACAAAATAAACCACTCCCCCAAAATAAAGAAATAAATTAGGCCACACATTAACCTATAATTTTTAGTTTATGATGGAAACGTCTGAAAGCTCGATAAATGGATAGGTTTTGCTCAAATAAAAACAAACTTGAGGAATGTAGTTGCACGTAAAAGGAAAGTGAATAAAGACAAGTTACGGCTTACGATTTGAATCAAATGGATGTGTGCTTTGATGTATAGTCTTTCTCTTCATGATTTCTTTCAGTAACTACCAGCAAATGCTTCTAGAGTTTTGGACCTACAAATCACATTACAAGCTAGCAATTAGCCATGTAGCTCAAATAATATCTCCTTTTGAAGAACGCAAATATTATCCTCTGAAAATGTTCAAGAACAAGGTATCATATGTTAAATGCAATTTACAGAACCGGGATTGGTTATTCCTTCCGTTCTGTTTCTTTCTGTATTATCCTTCTTATTCAAGAAATTTAAATAAATACATTGCCGATTTCTCTTCATCGGTCTCAAATTAAGATCTAGCATCTACAGATAAGTCTTGCATTTGACAAGAGCGAATCTATCAACTGAAAGTGGGAAGCAAGCCCTAGGTAACTTTTTGATAAGTCAAAAAACAGACATTTTTCTGATAGATAACAATCTGTAATTCAAAGTAGGAGGCAAAACCCATCATGCCGATTTCTCTTCATCGGTCTCATATTTTGCGCCGTAAAGTAAAACATTAACGATAGCCGACAAAAGATAAGAGCATGAAACTAGCAAGATAGCCAATATAAACAATGAAAAAGTTCACTAAGATTATCAAAAACCATCATGCGTATATGCATTTATCTGATAGATAACAATCTGTAATTCAAAGTAGGAGGCAAAACCCTACCACGCTTAATTTTTAGTATGCAAATTATTGACCTTTCTCATAAGAGAATCTATGATTTGTCGCTTTCATTCATGCCCTGAAATAATCCCCCATGCACAATTCTACAATAATTGCGCCATAATTTAAGAAATTAATGGTAACCAGCAACAGGATAAGGGCGTAAAACAAATAACATAGAAAATGTCAACGAGGCAAAGTCAATTTTGTTGTTATAAACTCAACTTTTGCTATAAAGATTTAGTCTGGCATAACTAATTTGAATGGAAAAATTCATTCACCATGATGTGTACATGATCACATGAAAAATAAACAATGAAGAACGATGATGTTTGCACTCCAAAAATAAATGAAAAAACTTTATAACTAATTATTGCATTGCAAACATCACATACCAAACTCAAAAAAGGACGAGTAAATTAATGGACAAAAAGGAATGTGTCAAAAACCATTTACACTGGTCAAAAGTTACTGATTTCAGCTAAATTAAACAGAATAAACCCAGATTCTTGTAATTGATTTCTTATATATGTTGTCAGTTTCATTTTATTAAATACTGATTCGTGAAATTAGTTATTTTTATCTTAATTCAATTAATAAGATCACAAAGAAAAAGAGTAACAAAATACAAGGATTTAATGTAATTCAATCTTGATTTCATTTGAATAAAGCACATAGGAGTAGAGTAGAAAGGAAAAAATGGATATGTTCACACAGCATTTATGAAACCTTTTAATGGTAAATTCAAGGAGGATATTCAATGGCCTTCCTACCCAAAACCATTTTTCAAACTTTCCAACATAAATTACATGAATGATAAATTAAATATTATGATACAATTCCGTACTTACTATTTTATTACTCTCTCCATCTCATAATAAATGTTCTCATAAAAAGTGTACCATTCCTGGAGAAAGCATTACATTACAGGACCAATTGTTCGGTTCTGCCTAAATTCAGGACCAGTCACATTGGTCCGGTTCCAATGGCTCGGTCCATGTCCGGTTCCATCGGTTCCACAAGTTACACTACTATATATTTTTTCTAAAGTAAAACATGCAACAACTAGGGTTGAGAATTGAGATGAGAGGTCTTCTTTCCGAATAATTTCTTGGACTGAAAATGGTAGAAATTGAGATGAGAGAAAGACAAGAGAGGGGAAAAGCGTAGAGAGAGAGAGAGAGGGATAGAAAATCAAACGGCGAAAATGAAAGAGATATAATAGGGTTAGGATTTTTGTAAATATCTTGTAACGTCGCTGGACACAGCAAAATTATTTTATTTTTTTTTGAAAATTAGAAATTTGAAATTATGAATAAATAAATAAATATATATACATATAGAGTAACTCTTGTGAAAAACTAGTTTTTTTTCAAAATGTTATAAAAAAACTAATTTTCAGAACAGTTCATCACTCTTATTAGTTAGACTTAGTGCTTTAAAACTAGTTTTTTTCTTATGTTATGAAAAAATTATTTTTTTGAAAGATTTTGGCATATACTATATATATACTCCCTCCGTCCCAGCGAAAGAGCCATTTATTTCCTTTTTGGGCGTCCCATTTAAAAAGCCACTTTCCCAAAAAGGAAACCTTAAATCACTATTCTCTCCACTCATTCTCTCTCCTACTTTACTTTTACACTCACAACATTCTCTTTCTTACATCACCTCCCACTCATTCTCTCTCCTATTTAATTTTTCATACTCACAACATTTAAACTTTTTCTCTTTCCTACATCACATTTCTTATTTTGCGTCTTGGGACAATTTTGTGGCTCTTTCGCGGGACGGAGGGAGTATATATATATATATATATATATATATATATATATATATATATATATATATATATATATATATACTCCCTTCGTCCCACGTGAATGCAAACTTATTTCCATTTTGGTCCGTCCCACGTGAATGCAAACTGCCCAAAATGGAAATAAATTTATTATTTTATATTCATCCTACCCCACCTACTCATTCTCTCTCTTCATTTTCCACCATACAATTTATTCAACCAACCTACTATTAACTCCACTCATTTTCTCTTTTCATTTCCTACCACACATTTTCATTATCTTAATAATATTTCTTAATTATTGTGCCCGGAAAAATGGTTCACAATGACGTGGGACGGAGGGAGTATATATATATATATATATTATACATAATATATACATAATCGGTCCGGTCCGGGTTCGGTCCAGAACCATATATATTTTTTCAAAAATCAGGACCAATCCAAATAATCGGTTCCATATAAATTTGGGACCAGAACCAAACCAATTCTATTGGATTGGTCCGGTTTTCATTGGTCTGGTCCGGTTCTATCGGTCCGGTCCGTCGATTTTTTTGTTCAGCCCTACGGCGTAAAGTATGTCCCAGTTTAACTTTATCAATCAAACTTACTATAATTTTATAAAAATCTAATTATCTTTACACAATTTAAAAAAAAATAAAAAATTATTGATAGTATTTCTAATGGTCAATCGATAACAATTTTTAAAATTACATATATGATGACTAGATTTTCATAAAGTTATGATCAAAGTTTATTGAGTTGACCAAAAGTCAAAAGTCAAAGTGCGACGACGGAGGGAGTAACTCTAAAAATTATTGATAATCAACTAGTACAATGTTAATTCACAAGATTTTGGGGGAAACTAGTTTCTCCTTAAGTTATAAAAAATCCTGTTTTATAAATTGTTCTTAAATACTCCCTCCGTCCCACTATACTTGACACTTCTTTCCATTTTGGGCCGTCCCACTTCACTTGACACCTTCCAAAAATAACCTAGTTTTTATATTTTTATATTAGATGAACCCCACCACTAATTCTCTCTCTTCATTTTTCACCACTCAATTTATTCAACCAACACTACTATTTACCCCACTCATTCTCTCTCTTCATTTTCTACCACACATTTTCTTTATTTAATTGTTTCTTCTTAGTTCCCGTGCCCACTCCTTGGGTGTCAACTATAGTGGGACGGAGGGAGTATTCGCTAACTACTTGCAAGTAGAAAAAAAGTGGACTTTTTATAATTTATGGATTTCTCCCAAAACAAAACTTGCTCATGTTAATTATTATAAGACAAACAGAGTACGAGCATTATTTTTCGGAGTAAACAAGAGACTCAAATTGACCCGAAGATACCAGAATACTATATGAGAATATTTTCGCAATTATTAAAAAAGAAAAAGAAGTGTAAAGAAGGAAGTTGAGTAAATAAAAAATGATGACGAAAGTCAAAGAGACGTTATCTACAAAATCAATTCAAATTAACCATATCTACAAACAAAATTAAAAAGATCGACAAGATAGAGAGAAACGAAACTAGTAAAAGTTAAGAGGGTGAGAGAAATTGCGTACGTTAGCAAGGAATCGAAACTAGTATAAGGCATGCAGCTTTATTAAATAAGTAACGGCGATCGTCGTCATGAGTCTGATAAACTCTGAATCGGCGATGACGAATTCCGGCGATGGATGACGGCAGGGAGCAGAGCAGAGCAGGATGAATGTATTGAGGGGACTGCTGCGAAATCAAGGGAATAAATTGAATGACTGAATTTGGTTTGTAGTGTGTGTGTGTCTGTGTGAGTGAGTGATTTTTGATGATGGCGGTTGCTTGCATGAGTAGAAGGAATGAAGGGGAACAGAAGAGGGTTTCCCCAAGAAATGTCTAGTAAATGGCGTCTGGTAGCTACTTTTTGTTTACGAATAAGTAGGAAGAAAAAAAAAAGTGCATTTGGTTAAAATGAGGGCCCGTAGTACGGTGTTATTAGGCAATTACTATCTTGTCTCAAATTAAAATTTTCAATTTGTTAGGAAGAAAAAACTAGTGAGTAATTAGTTGGTTTTTTACAGGAATAAAATATTGAGATAAAAATTAAATGTAAATATAATTTAAAAAATTAATGAGATAATTTTATGTAATATATTACAACTTATCAAAAACTTCTTTGTACACAACATTTGTAGTCGTATCATCTGACTGTTCATCACTATTACATATAAGCACTTTAAGTCATTTTCTTATAGTTACTCTAGAAAAAGCAACATGTAATTGTCCATGATTAAATATTGATCTTGGAAGAAAAAGGTCAACATGAGCGAGCGACTGACCCTGACTTTTATTTATCGTCATTGCAAAAGAAACGATTGGTGAGAATTGTCTCCGTTGAAACCTAACCGAAAATTTTGTTGTATCAGAAGGTGAGATAATCATCCTCAGTATCAACACCTTCTTACCAACATTCTTTCCGGACAACTTTACGGCCTCGACAACGTGCTTTTATATATATACTCCCTCCGTCCCATAGAACATTACCCCTTTTGCTATTTTGGGCGTCCCTCTTTAAAGTCCCACTTTCCTAAAAAGGAAACCTTAAATCACTATTCTCTCCACTCATTCTCTCTCCTACATTATTTTAATACTCACAACACCATTATAATTTACTATTCTCTCCACTCATTCTCTCTCCTCCCACTCACAACACCTACTTTAATAACATTATTCCTTATTTTTCGTTCTCAATAGTAAACGTGTAATGTTCTATGGGACGGAGGAGTATATATATATATATATATATATATATATATATATATATATATATATATATATATATATATATATATTAAAATAACAGTATGTTTTATGTAAAATAATCAAATAATTAATTGTATAAATGTATAATTATATACTAATAAAATTGATTTGCGTACCTAGATTTGTAACGATCAATCTTGTACCGTTACACAATTTTGAAGCTTGATCTATACTCCCTCCATCCCACGTGAGTGTGGATCAAAATTTTGGGCACACAAATTAAGGAAAAGTAAGAGAGATAAATAGTGAAAGGAGGTGTATGTGAGTATGAAAAATTAAATAGGAAAGAGAATGAGTGTGAGGAATAGTAAGTTGATTGGTGTTGTGAGTGTAAAAGTAAAGTAGGAGAGAGAATGAGTGGGTGAAATAGTAAAGATTCTTTGCCATTTTGGGCAGTCCACACTCACGTAGGACGGACGAAAAAGGAAATAAGTCCACACTCACATGGGACGGAGGGAGTATTTCGTAACAACATGACGATACATCCAATCTTTAGCTTCAGTATGTGATTAGGTATTTCAGAGCACTTGACGATGTTTAGGAATTCAGTTGGAAATATATATTCGGACTGATTGGTTAAATTTCCCGTCTTTGCATAGGCGTCAGAACTCATGTATTCCACTTCTTTTCAAGGAAAGAGTGACATAACATACTCATTAATATTGTCAACAATCTCATTTGTTGGTGCAAGTATAGCCCGATTCTGAAAAAACTCATCAACATCTTTATTATGCATTAATTTCGGGTATATGCAATCCACGATAGCTGAGATGGGATTAACAGAATCTCTTATCAATATGTCATCTGGTATTTTGATTTCAACTTCACCATGGTTCTTATCACCTGCAGTAATAACCAACATATAATAAATAAATATTAGTAAAAATATAAACTTAAAAGGAAGTAAAAATTAATAATAAAACTGAGAGAAGACCGGAAAATCATGAAACGGTTTTTACTAATATTAAGATGTATATAATACATAAATTGCAACAAAGGTAATAAGGTTTTTGAGACAGAGGTTGTAATAACCAACGGATAAAATACGTATCTATATTTTAAAAGCAGTTGTTACTTATCACCTGCAGTCCCATCACCAACGGATAATAACCAATTTGCAAACGACCTGATATCCTCAACATCCGAAAAAGACGAACCACCCTACATAAAATAATATATTTTAGTCGTATTATAACTTTTAAAATATAGATACGTATACATAATGTTAACCAAAATGTATTTGAAAATCACATGTAATCTCATATTTTGTGTTAACCTTAGTACTTTGCATTCATTCCATAGTGTCGATGAACATAGTGAAGCATGCACAATATCATTTCTGCAACTCACAGGTACGATCGGAAGAATTTATCTGATATCTCCTCCAAATACCACAACCTTACCATCAAACGGCTTATCACATAACCGTCCATCAGGGCCACGTATAATATCTCTCAAGCTACGATCAAGTGCCTCAAAGCAGTGTTTATGTGCCATTGGAGATTCGTCCCAAATAATAAGCGATTGTTTTTAAGTAACTCTGCCTCATCAGAACCTGGCTTAAGTTTGCTACACATGGAAGTTTCATCAAGCTGTAAAGGTATATCAAATTTAGTATGTGCAATCCTACCTCCGGGAAGTAATAATGAAGAAATACCACTGGATGCAACTGCAACTACAATCTTCCTCTGCATCCGTAATGCAACATATAATGTCTTCCACATAAATGTCTTTCCCGTCCCTCCATAACCATACAGGAAGAATACTCCACCATTTCCGCTATCGACAGCTAAAATGATTTCTTCATATACTCCCTTCTGCTCAGTCGTTAGTTGTTTATACAACCTGGCGTGCTCAGCATTCATCTCTTCTATATCATATGATGTTTCATCTAAAATAAGCCTATTCTGTTCA
Organism: Adenophora triphylla var. japonica; assembly: GCA_022495995.1. NCBI lineage: Eukaryota > Viridiplantae > Streptophyta > Magnoliopsida > Asterales > Campanulaceae > Adenophora > Adenophora triphylla. Next base: position 80,734 of record JAFEMH010003499.1, read on the forward strand.
TCCTCAATAGCAGAGTCGATCGGCTTAGGCATATTTGTAAACTTATGCATGCTACTTCCCTTTTAAATCAATATATTTTCAATTTCTGCTAAAGCAAGATTCTTCTTCTGTTCCTGGCACAATTATGAAAAAATGCAATTAAATATATATCCAAGAGTTAATATAATAATAATTACAGGAATACAAATTATATATATACGTATACTACACCATTTATTTTAGCGTAATTGATGATTTATCTTTACTTTATTTTTGGAATAACTTATTAGGTTTAAGAAAAATCTGCACCATTAATTTTAGCATAATTGGTGGAACAAAGTATTATTTTGAATTTAATTGATGATTTAACTTTACTTTATTTTTGGATTATACTTAATGGTGAAATAGAGTATCATTAATTTTGGCGTAATTGGTGTGACAGACCATTATTTCGAATTAATTAATGATTTAGTTTTACTTTATTTGTGGAATAAACTTAGTAGATTTTTTTTTAAAAAAAAAATCTACACCATAAACTTAGTACTTTATTTTTTGAATTCAAATTGATGATTTGGCTTTACTTTATTAATTTTGGCCAAAAACAAATTAGGTATAATTGAATGACTTTATGTATAATATAACTTGAATGACTTATCATTAATTATTACTTGTAAGATTTACCTAATCGGTTGTCACCTAAATATATGGGCACATATGATGAATAAGGAGGTGCAAATTGGGATGAGGGAGTATTCTAATGAGATGGATGCTCATAAGAAGTGTTCTTATCATTTTTTCCGTCGTGGTATTTGGAAATAAAATAAATTTTATTATAGTGTTATTCGTTTACACTTGCAATGATTAAATATTTTTTTTCATGTGAGATATACCTATATATATATATATGTGTGTGTGTATCTATATAGAGTATATGATTTATTGACATTCAATTATTGTATTATATATGGTAGTTTGAATTAAAACAGGATGCTTTCAAAAAATTCAAAGTATATATGGTAGTTTGAATTTAAACAGGATGATTTCAAAAAATTGAAATTAATTAATCATTTTTTTTTTGTTTGCTTTTTTTTTTTAAGTTGAAATAAAATGGATGATTGTGATTGGTAGATGATAAAAAGATTGACCAATGATGTTGTGCCACTTAGAGTTTTCTAGAAGCTTCAAAAATTTTTGCTATTATATATAGTAGATTGTCATTTGTGCATATAAAAATAATATAGGAGAGAAAATAACAAGTTGATTATTATTGTGTCAGTAAGTAGCAAGTGAGTTTTATTGTTCATTTCATAAATAAAGTAAATCAAAAACTTTAAATTGAGAAAGACTAAAAAAATAAGAATATTAAATTGAATCGAAATAAGTATATTTATTTGTGTTGTTTATTGCACTAATAAACTCCATTTTCATCTTTTGTATGTACATTAGTACTCAAATGTTCGTGCCAATGACACGATACAATACAAAAAGGAAGATATGGGGAAAATGATAATTAGAAAAAGCCAGCCCCACTCCATATATATAAGTTCCTATGCCATTTTAGTGTCTGATCATCTCCGCAGCCTCGACAACTCACTCCTACTTCAAATAGCTCAATGTACTACTCCTTGAGGACATGGAAATCATGCCTTTGAACCGGAACTGAGTAAGAATTATCCCATATTTTTATAGGCTTCAAGTCAAATTCAGTGGATTGTACGCGTAAGACAGCAAAAATGTAAAGCAAGCTTAGCTCAACTAATTGGCGAAAAGATGAAGCAAACAAAACCTTTGGTTATCAAGCTTTATATCAGCATTTTGATTTGACCAAAAACAAAAATAGGAACACGCCACTATCATCCGAGTAATGTGAAATTTAATTTTCAAATAACTTATATTGATCACTCCAGCTATAAGTAAGTACATAATGATTAAAGTAACATACATAAACTGATAAATATAAGCATGTTAACATGCACAAATTTTTACAAACATGTATTGAAAGCTAAAAAATCAGTACAATTACCTTATATCTCAACTTAATTCTTCAAGTCCCCAGTTTAATCCACTTGTTTTTTACCCTTGTCATTTGCATTCTATTGCTGCAACCTGAACTCGTAGAATTTAGCTGCCTCTTGTCATTGCCTCGGTCTCTACATATATTTGCTTAGGTAGATACACCTCTAAATAATAAAACCACTTCCCTAGTGTCATTTTATCCGTACCCACATCCTCGCAAATATCATCATCTTTCTTCAAACCATCACGACCATCTCTTGAATTTATTTCATTCGGTGGCCTCAGTTCTTCCCTTATGTCAACTCCAACTACTTATGTTGTCTCATATGGTAGACTTTCATCAATAGCAACCATCTTCTTCGATTCAGAACAGCCTTCTCACCCATAAAGGTTATCCTAACCACCAATTTAACATTCTCCAAGTGGGAAGGCAAGTACAACAATGTGTGAATTCTTGTTGAGATTATTATAAAAGAGTAACAACTTTTTTTGATATGAATATTCTAAAAAAGAGGCTCTTATCCATTTTCAGAATATAATATACCAAACACTTAAAAGTAATATAATAGATCTACCACATAATCTATCAGAATTCAAATTTGTGCTAAATATAAGAACACTAAAGACGAAAAGAATGGATTACGGATGCAAATACATAATCATGACCGAGAGAAGTTGTGTAAAACGTGTGATAGAGGAAACTCTTCAAGAAAAATCGTCTCTTGTGCTACACAATAGGTCTAACTTTGTTTACCATGGTTAATTAGAAAAAAATGTGATGAGCCTCTCATGTTACAATATAATCTCTAAATCTTTGTTATGAAGACCAAAAAAGTAATGGTTTATGAAATCTGTTGACCGAGTAAATCCATTATCTTTGTTATGCACCTCGATGATTTAAGAGCAGCCGATCTGTGTTGACTGTATATGGAACCTATACACCTACACTTATTAACCATATGAATAAAAGTATAGTAATGTCTTACAAAGCTTGAAGTATAATAGTCTTGATTTAATGAAATACAAAATAAGGAGTATGAATCACCCCGAATATTACAACATTCCCTTACGGTGGATGCAAAAAATGTTGAAAAACAACACTTAAAAAACCGCATTTTGCAAAATATTTTCTTCTTTTATGGTATATATTCATTGCATAAAATGTATGCTCACTGGTGGAGACAACAAACTACATATTTTATACAGCATAGTAACTACTCTGAGCTGGAGGACGTTTAAAAAAAATAAATAAATGAACCTCTAAAACAGAAAACTCTAACTAAGATCTTTGACGCACAAAGATTTTCCTCTAAGAATATCCTTTTCTAATAATAATCTCTAGCTAACTTTCATCTTGAACAAATAAAGAGAAAAAAAGAGCACTCGGCCTATCAAAATTATCCATGTAATCTTTATCTTCCCGAAGGTGAAATTAAGCCTTATCTTCAACAAGATGGATTTAAGAACTTGCACTTTTTCAAGAGTAATGATCTCCAAAATCATAAAAGGGAGAAATAGGATATCAAACCTAACGCTACGATGCTCCAAGTCCAAATCAATCTTCTGCCAATCTAAGTTGTTCTCATAGAGAAAAAACTCCCTAGGTTTAGCATCACCGAAAGTGTTCACCTTGGGCTTTGGCACTACTGCAACAGCAATGTCTGACCTGGTAGATTGTGCACTCCTAGACTATTATCTGCTTGTAACTTTCTAGGCCTCAATTTCCATATCCACCTTTTTTTCAGTCTAAACCCTTTGCAGCCAAAATATCCTCGTCCCTAGGCATTGCTGCCCCATATGATTCGGGTTATAAACTACATCCAGTCTAAACCCTTTGCAACCACTAGTGTACTCTTACCCTTTGGAGGATCCGATACCAAACTCCTTCCTTCTTTAATTATAAACTACATCCGTCCCAAAATGAATAATCAAAATTTTATTATTTTCTACCCCACTTAAAAATTCTACCTCACTTTCCATACAACACATACTTCACTAATATTATCGAAGTAGTATACATTTTCTTAGCAACCATTCAAAAACCACCATTTTAAAACCCCAACAAGCGTTATTCCAATGTAAAGATAAGTGAAAGAAAGATATATGTGTTACATTATCATCCCAGATTGTGATATAAGCATACTTTTGTTAGATAAAAACTTACAAAAGCACAAAAGAGAAATGAAATACAATATATTTATTGATACAAAGTACAACATAAATTTAAACAAAAAGAAATATTCGTATGTTGATCGTCTTGATGTTGCCCGATTCGTGTGTGACACGCTCTTCTTAAGAAAAATTTGCCCCCTCGTCACCGAGTTGTGCTTAAATTTCTTTTGAACGTTCGCCTCCCAGGATAAAACGGACGAATCAGACTATTCTTACGCACTAAAATCTCCCGCGAATTGAAGCAATGATTGGACAAAATCACCATACTATTGTGGACTATTCTAGGAGGCCAAAGAAAGAATGATAACAAATTGCGAAGGGGGAAGAGGAAGATTGATGGAAAAAAATTATTTTCATTTGTTGTGGTTTCTCTAGATATAGCTTCAATAATCATGTGATGAATTCTGAATTAATCCTTGTATTAATATGGGAGTCATAACCTTGTATTGATGGGGTTTTATTCCACAACTTGTTACCCCAAACTCAAGGTAATAATCACAATTAATCCCTTAATTAATTTTGGAATCATAACACATCAATAGTGTGGTTAAATTCTAAAAGTTTACACTTTCAACCCACCAACTTTGAGCTATCATATCTTTCTCATCCAATATCAAATTGGACATCTAGATATACCATTTCAATGTTCACACGGAGTGGAACATGAACCCACAATAATCTTTGTCAAACGACAAACAATTCATGTAAAAAAAAATAATACACAATTTCCTTCACACAAAACATATTTTTTCAACAATCACCCACATGATGGAAATTGAGGACAAGTTTGGTGATAAAGTCCGGGGGACAAAAACTTGCATACGATAGGTGTGGGAATGTCCATTGAACCTTCGTTCGTACAAGCATATTTACTCTACTCACAAGTCGATATACGCGATGTCCTTGAATCGTTATGCTTTTTGTGTAGCCGATCATATGCTTGACACAAGTATCGTCCTAACATAGTTCAATTCTCATAGCTATGTTCATTCATTCCCCTGAACATTTTTCTTGGTTCTGTGAGAGGGTATAAGAATTGTGTCTCACACAATTCTCCTCGAATCGGACCCACTTATTTCTCACATAGGTGATTTCTTAAAGGCAACCCGTATTATCCCGCTCGAATTTTCGACGCGTAAAAATCATTAAAAGTTATAGGCTTATCCTTGTCCTTTCGGGATGTCACTAATATGAATGGAATTGGGATTAATTCCCCCACAGTGACGCTACAAGTCTTTTATCAGTTAGGTGGTCCCATTTAATCTAGTTCTTGGGATCTCCAGTCATCTAGATTGGGTTTTCCGCTGTGTTTAACTTTTAATAGGCTTAAGTCCCATTTCCCTCTGAATTTACAACTAATTCTCGACTTAACCATTTGGTTAACAGATCTGTTTATCATTTGACCTCACATAGTCAAATTAGTTGAGAGTAGTTGTCTAATGATATTATGTCTTAGACATATATGTCTAGACTACCATTACACACATTGCGATATGTCTTTATAATCATAAATTGACTTTAGCAATATACCATCTTGCAAAGACAATCTTTATCCATTTGATAATTGTTAACTCAAATTCATTAAAATCCCAGCTATTCCATATTGATCCTTTAAAAAATTTCAAGAATATCCACCTAATGACTTGTTTAACAACGAGTCAATTAGTTTTCCTTGAATTTGAATCAACGGATCAAATTGACTAGAATTTTCCTTAGTTAACATATCGTTTTTGGATTTAATTAACAAATTGACGTAGTCACTCTTGTTTAAATCCACACAATCAAACATTTGATTTCGTTATCTTTGTACTTGTCTCAAGTCATACAATGACTTACCAAACTAGCATATTTTCTTCTAGGTTCCATTTCTTGAACCGTTTCAACACTTTGATCTATTTCATTCAAGTATCATTTATTCACTTCCATTAATTTGATATCAATACTTGATTTACATTGATTTTATTTTCTTTTGATTTTTATATATATTCAAACTTATTGAATCATATATAACAAACCAATATACAAAATTGTTATAAACATAACTTTTGAAACATAATCCACCATTTAGTAACCAAATTCAATTTCTTTGGTAAGCAGAGTTGCTACTTTGCGAAACACCCCACGTTCACAAGTGTACGTAGGCGTACGTTTCCATACTTCATATGGACATCTCATTGTTTCTTGGGGAAACCTTTTCAAAAGGTAATTATTTTCCAAAGTATACTCACCCCCACATTTTCGGGGTAGTCCTAAAATTAGCAATGATGTCAATTTTCATTATTAACACCATTTAATCATGGTTTACATTGTGGACACTTTGTTTCATTACTCATGCACAACTGTAATAACCTGAATTTTTATTGCATTTATTTAGTAATTATTATTTTCTAAATTGGTTATTTAGGTTATTTGTTTAATTGGGTTTATCTTTCCTTGATGGATTAGGATTAATGGGCTTAGTCTATTCAATTTGAGTTACCTTTTATGAGTTGGATTCTATTACCTTGTGGATTTAGGAAATTAGGAAACTCAAGTAAATATAAATCATTAATCCTAGAGCCCTTGACCTTCTTAAACTGATAAGCCCTTCATGTTTTAAACGGCATAGAGAATTAAAGAGAGAAGGAGAGATCGGCCGCAAAGAATAAGAGAGGGAGACTGCAGAGAGAGAAGGCATTTAGAAAGAGAGAACCGTGAGAGAGAAAGAGGGATTTCATGGGTCAGCCGTTCCTTGTATAGAGGGAGTATATATATTACAAATGAGATTTTAGTTCACAAATAATGAAAGAGTAAAAAGTTGACAAGTTGGCTGTGCAGTGGAAAGAGAGAAAGAAGAAAAGGTAAGTTCATTCTACTGTTTTGATTTGTTTTTGAGATTACATAACTAGGGTGTTGTTCCTTTCTAAGTAGGCCTAGGAAATTGACGTGAGGGGACACCTCCGTTGAAAAGTGAAAATCAATTGAGCTATATTCATCCAAGTTAAAATGCTGAACACGGTATCATTTTATTTACTGTTCAACGTTAGATTTTGGCAAAGGAGATTGAGTGGGCTGGTACGCGTTCAGACTAATTGTCAAATACAACTAAAACTTAGGTAAGGGATTATGCATCATTTAAGTTAATTGATTTTCGCTCCGTTTCATTATTTAAGCTTCCGCATATTTCTTGGCGATGTACATTCCTTTTATACGTAAAAGCTGACCTCGCGTCAGTATTTGTTTTGACTCCCTCGTTTACCATTATTTGCTAATCTTTTGTTGTTCGTTTGCTGAATCGTCCTTGGTTTAGTAATAGGTAAATTTTATTGTCCTTGTGAAAGTTCGTATTTTATATAAAATGAGTTTTGATATGATATGGTTTTGTGTTTCATCAATGATCACTAAGTTAGACAACCTGCTTCGGCGGGGTATATTTGATATTTGGCCTTCGGGCAAACTTAGTTCACTGCTTCAAATTAGTGGTGGGGTGTTCCGGATACACTGTTTAGGACTCTGCAGAGTCAATTTTTGTTTCCTTGTGGGATTTTGTTTGATAAGGTCAGTGGACCACTTTTGTGATCATGATATCTTGGAATGATTTAATTATCTACAGAAGGTATGGGATGGTTGTAGATAACTAGATCACACGAGTTAGTTTTGTTCAGCTTATCAATCCTTTGTAATTCCTAAAAATCTGTGAGTAATTTAGTTAGTTAAAACTGGTATGGGACAATTTTAAATAAGTAAACCATTCGAGTCAGTTTCATTCGATTTCGTCATCATTTGAACCTCCAAAATATTGTCAACTCAGTTAGTGCAACCGCTGAGATATTTTGAAAGGTGTGTGGTTTAGAGATTTGTAAATAATTATTTTGAATTGGTACTTTGTTATGTCTTTGATTGTTACTTGAACTTTGTATTCTTTGATATTCCTTCAGGTCAACTCCTCCTTAGTAACCGGAGGGGTTGTATATGAACTTACTGGGCATTGTTCGCTCACCCTTTCATACTCTTTTCTTCCAGGTATTAAATAGGTGGACTGTGATTCGGTTCGGGGCGCACTTCATAAGAAGTTCAAGGACTTGTTTTAGTTAATTTATTTTAGACTCTTTAGTCGGTTATTTCAGTTATTTGGGAGTTTGTAAGACTTTAAAGATTTTGTGGGGTGCTAGTTACCTTTATTTGAATTGGATGTAATGAATATTTATGTTTTGGGATTTATTATTATTAATATGAATTATGAAAATTTTGGGTCTTTACAACAACAAACCCCTCGGATTGTTCTATGTAAATTTTCTCTTCTAAATCTACATTTAGAAAAATTATTTACATTCATTTGATGTATTTTAAATTTTGCTATGCAGTAATTGCAAATACTAGTTCAAGAGTATGAACTTAAGTTGAGGCTTAATTCAGGAGTATGAACCTAAGTTGAGGCTTAGTTCAGGAGTATGAACCTAAGTTGAATTTGATGGCGTATTTTGTGGATCATGTATGGAACTTCGTTTGTGGGAATTTTTAGAAAGGAAACATGTCGTGTTGGGACGGACCTTTTATGTAGCGTTTATTACTACATGTCTTGCATTTAAAGTTTATTGACGTACATTTGCTGTGTTTACCTGCAGGAGGAGGGGCCTTTGTGAGGAGGAAGTTAAGGAGGACGGGGTGGTGCCTCTGGCTGAAATGATGAGGACGTGGTGCCGCCTCTGGCTGAGATGATGAGGACGTAGTTCTGCCTCTGGCTGAAATGATGAGGACGTGGTGCCGCCTCTGGCTGAAATGATAAGGACATAGTTTCGCCTCTGGCTGAGATAGTGAGGACGTGGTGCCACCTCTGGCTGAGATAATGAGGACGTGGTGCCGCCTCTGGCTGAGATAATGAGGACGTGGTGCCGCCTCTGGCTGAAATGATGAGGACGTGGTGCCGCCTCTGGCTGAGATAATGAGGATGTGGTGCCACCTCTAGCTGAAATGATGAGGACATGGTGCCGCCTCTGGTTGAGATAGTGAGGACATGGTGGCGCCTCTGGCTGAAATGATGAGGACATGGTGCCGCCTCTGGTTGAGATAGTGAGGACGTGGTGGCGCCTCTGGCTGAAATAATGAGAACATGGTGCCTCCTCTGGTTGAGATAGTGAGGATATGGTGCCGCCTCTGGCTGAGATAATGAGGACGTGGTGTCACCTCTGGCTGAAATGATGAGGACATGGTGCCGCCTCTGGTTGAGATAGTGAGGATGTGGTGGCGCCTCTGGCTGAAATGATGAGGACATGGTGAGGACGTGGTGGCGCATTTGGCTAAAATGATGAGGACATAGTGCCGCCTCTGGCTGAGATAGTGAGAATGTGGTGCTGCCTCTGGCTGAGATAATGAAGACGTGGTGTCGCCTCTACTAAGATAATGAGGACGTAGTGCCACCTCTGGCTGAAATGATGAGGACGTGGTGCCGCCTCTGGCTGAAATGATGAGGACATAGTTCTGCCTCTGGCTGAGATAGTGAGGACGTGGTGCCACCTCTGGCTGAGATAATGAGGACGTGGTGCCATCTCTGGCTGAAATGATGAGGACGTGGTGCCGCCTCTGGCTGAGATAATGAGGACGTGGTGCCACATCTAGCTGAAATGATGAGGACATGGTGCCGCCTCTGGTTGAGATAGTAAGGACATGGTGGCTCCTCTGGCTGAAATGATGAGGATATGGTGCCTCCTCTAGTTGAGATAGTGAGGACATGGTTCCGCCTCTGGCTGAGATAATGAGGACGTGGTGCCGCCAATGGCTGAAATGATGAGGACATGGTGTCGCCTCTGGTTGAGATAGTGACGATCCTACTTTCTATTTTGAGGCGATGTCCACTCCTAATTCGGATAAATAGTTAGGAACCATGGAATCCGAATTACAATCCATGTTTGATGATCATGTTTGGAACTTGATTGAGCTGCCTGAAGGTGTAAAAACTAAAGGGTGCAAGTAGGTCTTCAAGACCGACATGGATGGGAAGGTGTATACTTTTATGACTGAGGATTGTAACAAAGGGATTTGGGCAAATTCATAGTATTGACTATGTTGAAACCTTTTTCGCTAGTTACAATGCTAAAGTCTATTAGAATTCCATTGCCATAATCGCATATTGTGACTGTGTGATATGACAAATGGATGTCAAACGGCTTTCTTTAATTTGAAAGATTATTAAGGATGTGTATAGTACACAACCCGAAGTTTTGTCGATCCGAGAAATTTTAATAAAGTATGCATGTTGCAAAGATCCATGAGATGGGTTGAAGCAAGCTTCAAGGAATTGGAATCTTTATTTTGATGAATTGGTCAAAGAGTTTGACTTCATCAAAGTACGAAGATGAACCTTATATATGCATGAAATTCAGTGGGAGCATAGTATTATTTCTATTGTCTTATTACAATGATATCTTACTCATTGGAAAAACCGAAGTTCCAACACTTAAGGCTGTCAAGTCTTGGTCAAGGAAAGGTTTCTCAATGAAAGATATGGGTGAATTCGCTTACATCCTTGGCATCAAGATCTATAGAGATAGATCTAAAAGGATAAATTGGTTTGAGTCAAAATACTCACATTGACAAGGTTCTTAGAAGAGTCTAAGAAAAGTAACTTGTCAATGGGTCATGGTGTTTCTCTTAGCAATACTCATTATCTTATGACAACTGATGAGCAAAAGGGAATGAATGAAGTTCCATATGCTCTGGCATTTGGATCTGTCATGTATGCCATGACTTATACTAGACCCGACGTCTCATATGCTTTGAGCATGACGAGTCGATACCAATCTGATCCTGTTGAGAACCAATGGATGGCAGTTAAGACGATCCTTAAGTACTTAAGAAGAACTAAGGATACGCTCTTGGTATTTGAAAGGTTGGAAGATAATCTTGTTGTAAGGGTTACATAGATTCTAGCTTCCAAACTGACAAAGTTAAGTTAAAATCGTAATTAGGATTTGTGTTTATGCTTATAAGAGGTGCGGTTTTGATTGAAAGAATTCCAAGCAGAAAATCGTAGCCGATTCTACTACTATGGCCGAATTTTAGCAACATATGATGTAGCTAAAAGAGGCAGTTTGGATCAAAAGTTTATTTAGTGTTTTGGAAATGTTCCAAGTATCACTAATCGGTGAAACTTTTGTTGTGACAATTGTGGTGCCATTTGTGCAAACAATGGAACCAAAGCGATCTAAACACTCACTTAGACGTTTTTCAAAGAATTCATTAGAATGAGTAGACGTTAAGATATGCAAAGTATCAACCGGTGATGACATTAGGGATTCACTTACAAAGACCCTCGCACAGGCAGAAGCATGATAGTCATGTTAGGTCCATGAGTATTCGATACATAAATGGAGCCTAGTGCAAGTGGGAGATTGTTGGTGTAATGCCCTAGGCTTTAGTTATGTTTAACTTAAAACCGTTATGTATCATCTTTATCGTTTAAGTTTATTATTTGATTATTATATATTTTGCATATTTATTGTAATAATCTTCGTCCCTAATTATTAAGAGAATAATTAGTATAAATGTTAATGGATAATCATATGATGATTATATGCATAGAGATACACATTAAATTTAGTTGGTGAACAAGTGACTGGACTTGACCCATATGCGATTTATGTCATGGTCAAATGTCATAATTAAATCTCATATGGTCACTTCATTTAGTCCCTAGACCTGAGATTATCATGACCTTACATATGATGAAAGTTAAGTTTGATTTTAGTCAAACGATATCTTAACACGATATTTATAAAAGCTATCTTTAGCATGATCGAATTCATGATGTGAAGGATGATAAGTCAAGATGGAATTTGTCCCTCGAAAGAGAGATGTTTTGCTTGGGCCCCTCGATGAGTGATAATGATGAAAAGTGTATGGCCATACCCCAATGTGATTGTATTATCATTATACTCAATATCGAGAAAGCATTGAATAGATACAAGTTGACGTGGACCATGACTTGTGTTCAATATAACATCGTGAGACAAAGGGAGAAATGGAAGTGTACCATTGGAAACGTGAACTCTTACGTTATATTAATTGGGTAGACATAATGGCTTGCTAGAGTCCGCTTATGTTTTATGAGGGTCGATATGATCGAGCTCATTGTCAACATAATATAATCCTATTGGGTCACACACAACTAGAATGAATTGGTTAAACCAAAGAAAGAAAATTGAGAGTTCCTCATCAGGCATAAGTCATCGCGCGACAGATCTTGTCCAGAGGACTCGTCTGGTCGTGCGACACTTCTTGCCAAAGGCGGTTTACAGCTTGTTTCCTAATATGATTAGGGCACAAACTCTAATACTAATGTACTATATATATGAGTCTGTAAGCAGCCAAAATCGCCGAATTTTCTAAGGAAAAATCACAACAAATGTTTCTCAATATTTCTTACATAGGTTTAAGAATCTAACAATTCTCAAGAACTGTTCTTGGTTCATTCTAAAGTGTGGATACTACTAGAGGGTCTTCGCTCGTACGACGATCAAGGCATGGAGTTCAAATTGTCCAAAGCAATCTAAAGATTCAAGTCTTGAAGATCGAAGTTTGTGACTCGAAATCACATTGATAATTGTTCGATAGCTCAAGAAAGGAAAACTTGTAAGGTTGGTAAAGTTTTATCTCATAGGAATTCAATTTAATCGTATAGAACGGATCTTAGGGCTCTTGGATTTTGTGTTATTTAGATGATAATTCCGCTGTGCATGAACCCATAAAACCCAACAAAAACTTGATTTGTTCACAATGATCACATGTTTGCTTAAAACCCTTTGTTGATGTTCGGGTCATTCAACACTTAAACCTGATGTGCTTGATTAATTACGGGGAGAAAGTCAACCGGTATCAATGATCGAGTTGGATCAGGTGTGAGAGAAGGTTTGTGTATAGGCGAGGTCATTGGTGAGATCGGGTTTGTGGATTTGTATGTGTTTATGATCGGACCATTTCTGGTTGCCTACGTTCCCCTTAAGACAAGGAGCTCAGGTTGACGTAGTTTGGGGCGAACCGTGTTTGGCTTTGGGGCAAGGGCATGAATATTTGCGCGACCTTTGGCGAAAAGGCTCGGACGGAAGGTTGGATGATGAGGCATGGTGTAAGTGCCCCAATCTGGGTCGTAAGTGTTCTGTCAGCTCAATTTAATGATTTATAATCATTTAGGGGCATTTCGGACATTATTTAGACAATTTGAATGAGGAAGGACCTCTTAGGAATAAGAAAAAAGCCTAGGACCTCGCTGGAATGTGTCATTTCCAAGAAAAAAGGAATATTGACCAAGGGAGAAGCAGCCAAAATAACTTTCTGCAAAACCAGGCACGCTGCTGATCCCATCCGCGTAGATAAGATTGTAGCCTCAAACTCATCCACGCGGATGAGATTGCACCCTGGCCAACCTATAAATACAGCCCTTCCCCCTCAGTTTTAAGGGGCCAAAAAATCTCATTTCTTACTGTTACTCTGCCAAAATTCACTCTCAAAACAACCTTAAACACTCCCACCACTCAAATTCAACACCAAATCCACTACCTAACCAAACGCAAGCCATTGAAGTCTTCAAACCCTAAACACTAACCCAAGAATCATTGGTAAACCCTTGTTCTCCCTACTTGAACACCATTTATTCATGCATTTCTCTCATGTCTTCATGATGTAAATCTTGTTTACTTTGTTGTTCATCTCCCTTCCCCCTTTGTCCCAAGGATCCAAGAGAATCTTCATGGAGTTCATCTCCATGGATGATTCTCTACAAATGGTCCATATTTTTACCTCTCATGTCCCTTTACATTACTAGTTTATACTTGTTTACTTGACCTAAGATGTGGTCATCTTGGAGCTCATCTCCATAGATGATCACTTCAAATGGTCCATAGTCTTTATTTTCTTGCAAATGTCCCCCCCCCTTAGTCTAAGATGTTCACCTTGGAAGCATTTCCATGGATGAACATCCTTAAGACTTGCTTATTTAGGTCACACAAGATGTAGGAGATACACTTGAGTATAGATCTCAAGGATGGTCCTTCTTGTGATCACCTTAGAGATCTTCCTCTAAAGTTGATACATTTTGGCCTAACTAGCTTACTTTTATGTTAAATCCCATTTTCCCTAGCAAATGAAATGCTTTCAAAGTCCTAATATACCCCTGGGATGGCTTGATTAAGTGGATTCATCACTAATGACCACTAATCAAAGTCTAGGGAAATAGAGGACAAGCATGGATGCCGAAAATCTAAGCATTCCTTTGTTTTCTGTTTTTTCAGTTACAGTTCCAGTTAAGTTTCTGAAAATTACAGTGACTGATTAGGAAACTGTAAAATATTGAGACTGCATCCTTGTCCGTGCGGATGATGTTGCACTACAAACTCATCCACGCGGATGACATTGTCATCTGCAAACAATTTCCAGTTTCTGTTGTTTTCCAGTTTAGTCACTGTTTTCAAACTATTTTACAGTCCAGTCCATTAGATTTCTTTTATTTCCAGAAAGTCCCTTTTAGTCAAATCTTTTTTCAAAACACACACACACACACAAAGTTTCAAGTATGGAAGACTAGTCATACAAGGCATTCCGGGTGAACGCCAAACGTTCTTTCCGAAGTGTAACGTGACCTCCAGACTCGTTTCTCTACTTTTGGGCTTTTTTATAGTTTTGGCCCTAAACTAAAATGGTGTGATGACTCCGTTTATTTTTCAAGTCCGATAAAGATTAATCCAATCCAAAAATCTTTCAAACTTTCCCAAAAGTTTTGTCGGGCGCCAAAAAATTGGGTACATCATACATGGGCCTTGAGGTGATCCATTCACAAGTCATATTTGACGGCAACTTCAATGATTCCATTGCCTCTTGATCGTTGCTCTCACGGGAAGAGGAAGAGCTTGAATATAGCTTAAGGACTTATGATGCTTTTGACTTTGCCTTCCTGCATTGAGCTTCTGACTAGCGGTGCTGGATTCTTGGCTCTTTTTTTTCCTTTTTTTTTGAAGCCCCTACTTGAACTTGCTTGATGCACGTGAGGGGGAAGGAAAAGCCCCTAGATTGTTGTTGACATGAGAGCAATCATTTAATGATGTCGCTGCCGTTGTTAACTTGGTGATGGTAGGGATGTGATAT
Organism: Adenophora triphylla var. japonica; assembly: GCA_022495995.1. Taxonomy (NCBI): domain Eukaryota; kingdom Viridiplantae; phylum Streptophyta; class Magnoliopsida; order Asterales; family Campanulaceae; genus Adenophora; species Adenophora triphylla. Next base: position 96,013 of record JAFEMH010003499.1, read on the forward strand.
TGGAAAGTGTATGGCTTGATGAAGGAATTTGTGTGGGGTGTGGTAAGGTGTATGGGGAGCTATCAGTTGACTTTCTCACACCCATTAATCAAAGCATTAATCTTTTGGGGAATTATTTGTTGATCAATGCAAGTGATCATATAAAACAAAACCCTATCATTAAATGTAATGTGGGGTGCAAAATAATGTCTCAAGTCTAGCAAGAAAAGAAAGAAAACTCATGTAATTAAAGACTTAACTACAATGTCCGAGGAGGACTTGATTAAACGAGAAAAGTACTAGAACCTACGAGGTTTGACTGTATGATTTTTTTTGTATTTTTTTAGGGTTAGAGGAGGGAGAAGAAGACTCGATATTCTTTAGGCAAAGTATCGACGGAGAATTCTCCGATGTAACGACCCTAACCCTAGGCACTAGTTTTAGTATAATATTATATGCTTTTAATATTATTGTTAATATTATGTGCTCATTTTATATTCTTAATTTCTTATATTAGGATAAAATGATAAGGAAATAAAATAATGTTCTAAGGGAAAAAATAAGAATAGAAAATAAATAAAGTAATAGGGTGGAGTGGAAATAAAATGAACAAATAAAATGTTATGGGTTGGAAGGATTATTTTAAAATGAGTGAAAGAGTTTTATTGTGGAAGTATGGTGTGGGGGGCCTTTTTCCCTAATTTACTCTCCTTTTCCCCTCCTAAGTCAATACTCACCATACCTCCCATACTTTTCTCTTACTCTTCCCATACTCCCCATACTTCTTTCACCTCCCTTACTTTCACCTCCTCATTTTCTTCATACTTCTCCTAGCAAAAACCCCATAGAAAATCTCCCATGGAAGTATTCCTTCCAAATTACTAGCAAACTCATTTCTTTTTCATTTTTCAATCCAAGAGTACTTTTGTGATTGGTGCATCTAGGAGAGTTGATCAAGCCAAGAAAATCCTTAATCCACCTCTTATTTCTTAAGGTGAGTTGTTATGACTTCCCTTCCTCTAAATGTTCATGAGCTATTTAATGTTGTTATTGTTATTAAGATGATTGTTTAATGCTTTGGAAATCTTCTTTGAAGTTGAGGAATTAATTTATCTTGGAAGGATGTTATTGTTGATCAAGAGTGTAAGAACATGGGTTGATTTAGATTCAAAGTGTTAAACTTGAAATAAGGTAATGAAATGGGTGGAGTTAGATTAGAAGATTTTAGTTTGAAATAAGGTAATGAAATGGGTGGAAACTTAAGTGGTAAATAATCTAGGTCTATATTATTTTGGATCTAGATGATTGAAGATGAGGTTGTAAGGTTAGAAAATCCTTTTTGGTGTTCATGAAATTAAGGAAGATAAAAGGGAAAAGAAACTTTGTAAAAAGGGGTTAGAAAACCGGGTATAGCTGGAAACCTTCATGGGCGGTCGCCCATGTGATGCTTGTGCGGCCGCCCAGCAATGCAGTGACTTGCCTCCCTTTATTTCCAGCTTGGGCGGTCGCCCACTCCTCTTTGGGCGGTTGCCCATGTCGTCAGAAGTTCTTCCAGTTTCCTTTCCTACTGAATTCTTACTAGCAACCTCCTAGCATGATCCTTAATCAAGTTAAAGTAGTGAAACCTAATCTTTCCGGGATATGAATTAATCTCTTAACCTAGATTATAGTAGAATACTTGAGCCACTTGAGGATACCTTAAATGGATTAAAATGGAACTACGGAAGCACTCTATCTCCGACTTAGAAATCATTTGGCAGTTTATCAAATGTGACTCCAACTTGGTAGAGTTAACTTGGATTCTTATAGAGATCATATATTGTTGTATAATGACTAAGTAAGATGGGTTGATGATATCTCATTATCTTACTTGAGTACATATTTATTTCTTATTTATGCATAGTGTTTTAAATAAATGTTACACTATGAGATTTGTTGAAAATGAGTATATTTTACCATGTAGCTATATTGCTTATCCCATTTGTGGATTATATTTCAAGTAACTATTATGTGCTTGATAATGTGTTAATCAGCTGATATTGGGGGTATAACATAATACGATCAATTATGGAAGTGACCTAATGTGATCGAATTATTTTATATCTGTGACCGTCCCCTTCTGTGGCCACAGGTTGGGGTTATAGCATCTGTAGTGAGCCAAAAGGCTTACAGAGTTGCTACTATCTTATTTGGTTCCCTGAAAAATGGGTCTTATAAGATGTGAGTATTGCTTAAGCAGCTCACTTAAGATTGGAGTATTATTATACCCAATGTTGTACGACTATTGTTCAGACGGGAAAAGGTAAACCAAGGTAATGTAAGGTGTTTACAGCTTTTCCAATGTGTTATATGCAACTTGTTATGTGTTGCATTTTACTTGGCATATTGTTGCATTCATAATAGCTTGCTGAGATTTATTCTCACCCCTCTCCCTTTAATGTTTTTAGATTCCGAGACAAAGGACCGGCCAAGTAAGGGCGGTGAGGAGTTTGGAATTGATTTTGGGAATTGTCGGGGTATGAATAGGTTGGCGTAGAAAGTATATTTTGGGTATAATTCAATTATGGAGTTTGTATTTATAAACCTTAATTTTATGTTATAACCGATGTCTTTTTGTAACTAAAACAGTTTCTTACTTTCAAAGTTGGTCAAATCTTTCTCCATTGTGGAAAGGTGTAGAGTTATTTTGAAATGGATATGACAATTGTATTTATGTTTGAAAGTTAGATAAAAGTTTTGAAAGTTTAGGAAATTTGGGTTAGATTGATGACGCTCCAGCTCGGGACACGTGTAGGTTCCGGGTCGGGGTCCTCACAGTTGGTATCAGAGCTCGGTTAGAGTTCTCGGGTAGAGTCTAGCTGAGTGAGAGTGTGTGATAACTGACGTCGAGGGTTTAATGCAGGAATTTGTTCAATGACAGAAAATGATAATGACCAACCAAAGAATCAAGGAAATGTGAGCAATATGGAGAGATAGATTCCTCCACAATCATTTGAGGTATATTACCTGTCTTCGGAGTTAGGGGTTATACTTTTCTAAATTCCCATTCATTTTGTTCTCATGTGGCATTACATTTCGCTTTATTTGCATAAATGGCCTAAGAGTTGCCTTATGTGCTGGAGGTTCTACTCTTATGGGAGAGTACCTCGAATCATTCTTGATTTTCATGGTAATTGTGATTAAGTGGGCATGGATTGCCGGTGGATGTGGTAGAGATACCAATCTGTGAATTATTGTTATATTGACCTGAATTAGTTGAGTAGTTGTTTTGTTTGGGAGGACTGTCGCAAGAAGCGAGTCTCCTTATCTATGTTTGATTTGCCTCCGTGTATAGTTGAGGCGGATAAGTCATTAATTGATATTATGTCATATATGCGCAAATGTCGAAAGTATGGCCTAAGGAATGTGAAGGTTATGTGGGTTATGTGTTAATTTTGAGTAAAGGACACTTGAATTATCTCAGGTACGGTGGTAAATGAATTTGTGAACTCTTAGTTGAGGTTAGGTATATGGCCTAATTAAGAGTGGTTTATGGTTATATAAGTTGCGTGAGTATTTATACATTGGTGTCTCGTGGTGGAGACTAGATATATGAGACTACTATTGAAAGTGATAGTCTAAGTGGGATTATATGGTTTATAAGATATCGCGAGTACGAGCTCTTATAGAACTGACATATATTTGCCTTATGTGTTATAAGTATATTCTCTAATGAGAAATTGATTGTATTCTTGCTACTAATTTGAATAGGAAATTAGATATTCTTGTAGGTGATATCACCCTATAAGTTGACTAAGTGGTGTTTTCCATGTGAGTTTCAAAATGGGTTCCCATCAGGTATCATGCCAGGATATTGAGGCTTTGAATTGATATAAGGTACTATTTTGGTATTCGGATCTCTAGATAGAGGACACTAATTGGGATAATGAAATTGATGACTCAACTTGGGAAATTATTTGATAAAGAAGATAATTAGCTTAGCGATTCTCCGTAAGGATAAATTAGTACTATATTTAGAAAAGATGATACTTGATGGTTATTTATGGATTAGAGAGATCTCAAATAGGTAACTGTGAAGAATAAGTATTCGTTATCCCTTGTTGATGATTTGTATGACTGATTTTAGAAATTAGTAGAATACTCAATGGTTATTAGTGGAATTTTTCGGAGTGTTACAATTTCAGTGAATAATTGCTTTAAGGATATACTTAAGACAATATTTGTATCTAGTATGACCGTTTTGGTTTGTGGTTGTGTATTAGTTATGGAGAGGTAAATAGGGTAAATGTGAAGAAGTATAATAGATGTAGTTATTGGTGACTTATAGGATCAACTTCAGGAATTGGTAATGTGCGTATATGGTTTGTTTTGAGAAACGATTATCATTAGTTGAGAATATAAAATGAGGATAAATCTTATTGGAAGGCAGGATACTTTAGGATGATTACACCCTATATGTTGACTTAGTTGTGTGACTCATATGAGAGATTGGTGTGATGCTTGGGAAGGTATTGGTGTTATGCGGATTTTGAGTTTGTTGATGGTTATCTAGAGGTAAGTTAGTTCACACTGTTAATGTTTAATCGCCATTTGGGAATGATTGATCTATATGAGTTCCAATTATATTTTCTTATTAGGAGATCATGGAAATTGATCGGAAACTTGATGTATGCAATACGTTATTACTAAGTCTATTACTAATATCAAAGGTAGGGAATAGATGACTCAAATTAAGTAAAAGTGTTGAATATTCAACTTGAGAAATTATTGAATTGAGGATGATTTATCAAGTTTATTATCTTAATGAATGTTTTAGTGTTTTTAGAGAAGATAGTATTAGTATTACGAGATTTTGTTTTATTATAGAGAATCTAACTAAGTATAAATATTATGAGTGGTGGCTACACTATAAATAGAGGTCCAACAAGAATATTTTGTTAGAATTGTTTTAAATGTGCTTTACAACTTTGGATTGTATATTGAACTTCGATATGAGCATTTGTGCCCTTCGGGGATAGTTTGAATTATTAAGGTCAGTGAACCGTTTTTGGTGTACATTAAAATCTGGGAGTAATTTAATTATCTACCACTGGTATGGGACGGTTGTAGATCATTAAATCACTTGAGTTAGTTTTGTTAGCTTATCAATCTTTTAAAAATTTCTTAAAATTGTGAGTGGTTTAGTTAATTAAAACTGGTATGGGACGGTTTTAAATAAATAAACCATTCGAGTCTCATTGGATCTCCTTTTATCTATCCTTTGGAATTCTGAAAGATGTTGTAAATTTTAGAAAGACTTGATATTCTAAAGATATAATTCGTATAGAAGCAAGTAGAAAGGCAACCTAGTTCTCCTATAGTGATTAATTGTATTAAAGTTTTGATCCGGGAAATGATTTGATAAATTATGGGGTTATTAATGTGGCGGTCGCAGTAGACTCGATTTTGTATTAGAGTTGGATTGGTTCCGTTGTGGGCGGCCAACCATTTTATTTGAATATTGATGTGTCCTTTGGACACGAACATAATTGGAACATTGAATTGTGAGATATGGTTAATTAATATTCCGTTCATGGAATCGGGGGTCTTATTAGCGTGTCCATATTTATTATTCCGTGGGAAATTGTTTAATGTTGTATTATGAGAACTGCGGATAAGATAATTGAACTAACTCATTTCAAGTGAGTCAAGACATAAGGTGGTTTGATCACAAATGTGGAAATAGAATTTTGACGTTGGAAGATTTATTAGAACATTTAGAGTTCTAGATGGAACTTGAGAGTATTATCAAGATGAATTTTGTGATTGAGTTACCTTGGAAGTAAAAAGGGTATGTTGTTTTGTTTATAGAAAGTTGATTTGTGGTTCCTACTCATTATATAGGAGTATAGTGATGAGATTCTTTGACCAAGTCCTCATATATGTTAGGGATAGTTTGATTTTATAAACCCCATAGTAGTAAATGGATTGGATAGACATCATCTGGGAAGTCCTTTTGGAATGTATGGATGCTATTAAGTCTAACTTTGTGAAAATTTGAGGAATCATTACTTATTGTTGAGGATATGCTACGGGCATGTACAATGGATTTTAGTAGTCGATAGGATGTATGGTTACCATTGGTTAGGTGCGTATTATAACAGTTATCATTCTAGCATTGAGATAAAACCGTATGAGGCGTTGTTCGGGAAGAAAATATCGATCTCCAATTTGTTGGGGTGAGGTTAGTGAAGCAAGGCCTAAGGTAGATTGGCGCCAAAGTTTGTTAATCCATTTGAAGTTTTAGAAAAGGTTGGTGATTTGACTTATAGACTGGCTTGGAGCAGTTTATAGAGTCTTTGAAGTTTTAAAGGTAATATCGTAATGTAATTGGTGACATAAGTTATAATAATTTTATTTATTTATATTTTATTGAGGTCGTGAAAATTCGGATTAGTGATAATTGCATGGTATTCTTGGAACATTAGGTTGTAATACCGTATCGTTAATGGAATTAGAAATCTTGGAGAGGAATCACAACATTGAAGAATCTATTTGGGAATTGGAGTCTGAGTTATACATAAGTAACCGAGGCGGGTTGAACATTTAGGTAAGTACCAGTCAAATTCGGGACGAATTTTCTTTAAGGGGGAGTGAGTGTAACGACCCTAACCCTAGGCACTAGTTTTAGTATAATATTATATGCTTTTAATATTATTGTTAATATTATGTGCTCATTTTATATCCTTGATTTCTTATATTAGGATAAAATGATAAGGAAATAAAATAATGTTCTAAGGGAAAAAATAAGAATAGAAAATAAATAAAGTAATAGGGTGGAGTGGTAATAAAATGAACAAATAAAATGTTATGGATTGGGAGGATTATTTTAAAATGAGTGAAAGAGTTTTATTGTGGAAGTATGGTGTGGGGGGCCTTTTTCCCTAATTTACTCTCCTTTTCCCCTCCTAAGTCAATACTCACCATACCTCCCATACTTTTCTCTTACTCTTCCCATACTCCCCATACTTCTTTCACCTCCCTTACTTTCACCTCCTCATTTTCTTCATACTTCTCCTAGCAAAAATCCCATAGAAAATCTCCCATGGAAGTATTCCTTCCAAATTACTAGCAAACTCATTTCTTTTCCATTTTTCAATCCAAGAGTACTTTTGTGATTGGTGCATCTAGGAGAGTTGATCAAGCCAAGAAAATCCTTAATCCACCTCTTATTTCTTAAGGTGAGTTGTTATGACTTCCCTTCCTCTAAATGTTCATGAGCTATTTAATGTTGTTATTGTTATTAAGATAATTGTTTAATGCTTTGGAAATCTTCTTTGAAGTTGAGGAATTGATTTATCTTGAAAGGATGTTATTGTTGATCAAGAGTGTAAGAACATGGGTTGATTTAGATTCAAAGTGTTAAACTTGAAATAAGGTAATGAAATGGGTGGAGTTAGATTAGAAGATTTTAGTTTGAAATAAGGTAATGAAATGGGTGGAAACTTAAGTGGTAAATAATCTAGGTCTATATTATTTTGGATCTAGATGATTGAAGATGAGGTTGTAAGGTTAGAAAATCCTTTTTGGTGTTCATGAAATTAAGGAAGATAAAAGGGAAAAGAAACTTTGTAAAAAGGGATTAGAAAACCGGGTATAGCTGGAAACCTTCATGGGCGGTCGCCCATGTGATGCTTGTGCGGCCGCCCAGCAATGCAGTGACTAGCCTCCCTTTATTTCCAGCTTGGGCGGTCGCCCACTCCTCTTTGGGCGGTCGCCCATGTCGTCAGAAGTTCTTCCAGTTTTCTTTCCTGCTGAATTCTTACTAGCAACCTCCTAGCATGATCCTTAATCAAGTTAAAGTAGTGAAACCTAATCTTTCCGGGATATGAATTAATCTCTTAACCTAGATTATAGTAGAATACTTGAGCCACTTGAGGATACCTTAAATTGATTAAAATGGAACTACGGAAGCACTCTATCTCCGACTTAGAAATCATTTGGCAGTTTATCAAATGTGACTCCAACTTGGTAGAGTTAACTTGGATTCTTATAGAGATCATATATTGTTGTATAATGACTAAGTAAGATGGGTTGATGATATCTCATTATCTTACTTGAGTACATATTTATTGCTTATTTATGCATAGTGTTTTAAATAAATGTTACACTATGAGATTTGTTGAAAATGAGTATATTTTACCATGTGGCTATATTGCTTATCCCGTTTGTGGATTATATTTCAAGTAACTATTATGTGCTTGATAATGTGTTAATCAGCTGATATTGGGGGTATAACATAATACGATCAATTATGGAAGTGACCTAATGTGATCGAATTATGTTATATATGTGATCGTCCCCTTCTGTGGCCACAGGTTGGGGTTATAGCATCTGTAGTGAGTCAAAAGCTTACAGAGTTGCTACTATCTTATTTGGTTCCCTGAAAAACGGGTCTTATAAGATGTGAATGTTGCTTAAGCAGCTCACTTAAGATTGGAGTATTATTATACCCAATGTTGTACGACTATTGTTCAGACGGGAAAAGGTAAACCAAGGTAATGTAAGGTGTTTACAGCTTTTCCAATGTGTTATATGCAACTTGTTATGTGTTGCATTTTACTTGGCATATTGTTGCATTCATAATAGCTTGCTGAGATTTATTCTCACCCCTCTCCCTTTAATGTTTTTAGATTCCGAGACAGGCGGACCGGCCAAGTAAGGACGGTGAGGAGTTTGGAATTGATTTTGGGAATTGTCGGGGTATGAATAGGTTGGCGTAGAAAGTATATTTTGGGTATAATTCAATTATGGAGTTTGTATTTATAAACCTTAATTTTATGTTATAACCGATGTCTTTTTGTAACTAAAACAGTTTCTTACTTTCAAAGTTGGTCAAATCTTTCTCCATTGTGGAAAGGTGTAGAGTTATTTTGAAATGGATATGACAATTGTATTTATGTTTGAAAGTTAGATAAAAGTTTTGAAAGTTTAGGAAATTTGGGTTAGATTGAGGACGCTCCAGCTCGGGACACGTGTAGGTTCCGGGTCGGGATCCTCACATCCGATTTGCGTCTCTGTAGGCTCTTCAGTAGTTCCCAAATTCACTTTGGTCAAAACCACCTCGGCAACTTGGGCCCGATTTTCCTCTCGTTTGACAACATGCTTAAAGATTTGCTTAATGTATTGTTTGTTCAATGTGTCTGCGTCTTTTTCAAGTGAATCATTATTAACTGTTTTTGATTTGTTAGTTAATTTATCATTTGTTAAAGTGGCAATGAGGGGATACTCAGAAAGGTCGAATTTATTATTCAGAGCATAAGGAAACACAATTTTTGCTACAAATGCATAATCTTTAGGCGTAAGGCCGTCAGACGACTCGAGAGACTTAAACTTAAATACGACAGACTCCAGATGTTTTTTTGAAGCTAGACTCTAAGAGACGAGGGGTTAGACCAAGCTTCCGGACCATTTCCTCTTTGCTGGCTGTGGGTTCGGAGAAGGTAACCCAGTTCTTCAATGGCATTTTTGACGCGCTTGAGAGGGTGTGAGGGTCAAAAGGCTTCTCACTGCTGCTTTCCCCAATTTTTTCCTGGGGAATTGATTTTCGACTGTGTTGGGACTGAGGAGGATTCCAACTTTTCTTCTTTAATTATCCCTTGGACCACTTGTTTTAGTATGACGCAATTGTCGGTGGTGTGGCCGGGGTAGTTGTGAAATGTACACCGCTTGCTTATATCCATGTTAGGGTTAGGATTCCTCGACTGATAATTCTCGAGGGGCTTGAGCATGTTTCATTTCACCAAGGCCTCGAACACTTGGCTTAGAGGCATTTCGAGGTTGTCGAAGTGCTGAAAACGCTGCGGCCGGGGAGGATTGTTATTCCTTGGGGGCGCTTGATCGCGGTTTCCTTGGACTCCATTCTAGATGTAGTGGACTGCTCCGGTGGCTTCTTTTCCATTGCTTGGGACAGGTGCCGGATTTGGCGGGGCTGCCCGGTAGCGATAGGAAGAAGCGGGAGTGGCCGCTGTTTTCTAGAGGCTCAAGGTCTTTTCGAACTTGGTCCCGGCATTGACCATGGCGCGAAGGTCGGGATAGAAGTGGTGGCTAATCAGGGCCCTCAGAGATGGTTTGAGGCAGGAATGGAAGATGTCCATTTGCTCTTCTATGGAAAGCGGATCTATTATCTCGCTTAGTTTCCAGTTCCATCTTTTGTAAAATTCTCCCTCATCATCCTTTTGTCCCGTGGCTTACAGATCATGGCAGTTCGTTTCCCACTCAAGGTTGGTGCGGTACATCTCCAGGAAGATCTCAATGATTTGATCCCAAGTGGGGCAATTTTTCGCCTTTACATTGAGGAACCACCTTAGTGTCAAGGATTTAAGGGAGTGTTGGAAGTGGTTCGCCATTTGTTGAGGGGTGGCCCCTTTAGCTCTCATACCTAAGACGTAGGTGTCGATGTGAGTCTTTGGGCATTCTGTCCCATCAAACTTATCTATTTACGGCATTCTGAACTTTGGGGGGAGAGGAACCACCTTGCTCGGATCTGTGGGCATGAGCGAGTCTTTCCGAGAGTTGGCTATTTTCCCTTGCATATCCTTCATTTGTTCGACCAACCAAGACATATGAGGGTCAGTAGGCAGAGGTATGCTTCCATTTTCTGGGATGGAAACCGAAGACGGAGGTGGATTGGTTGACGGGATCGCCGCTCGGGAATCTTGGGGAGGTAGATGAGTGTATACCAACCCGTATCCTTGATTGTTGAGATTGGAACCAAGGACGTGATTGCCCGGACTGTGCTGGGTTGTGTTTGGGAGCTGAGGGAATGTCTCATTAGCCCCAAGTGGTAGTCTGGTGGGTGGCAGATTTGAAACGTCTGGATATCCGCTCGGAATGTCTGCCCCTGGCAGGCATTGGGACTTCAGGTTGTATCTCCGGGGGTCGTATAGAGGCAACGGATTGAATCCCGGGGATACCGAGAGACATTGGGATCAGGGGGAGCAGGCCCATATGTGTGTTGGTGATATTGAGTTAGCGAAGCAGAGCCGGGAAACTGATTGGGCTGAGGTTGGCAGATCGGAGTTGCTTGACTGATGTTCGAGTGGAGCTTTGAGCGGGAGCTACTCTGCATCGCCGGATTTTCATAGTTTTGCGGCGGGGGGACCTGTTGATAGCTTTGGGCAGTCGGGGGAGCAGGCACGTCCTCGTCTTCTATGAGGATGAAGGTCCCATCAGGTTGGGGTATCACAATAGCTCCGCGAAGGCGCATGGTGTCTACGATCCAGGCTTGCTGCTCTTCTTGGCGCTTCTTAAGGGCTTCAAAGGCTTGCAGAACCTCCTCCTTTGTTTGGAGATTTCTCAGAGGCGGAGTACCATTTCCCTTATTGTTATCTGTCGACCCTGCCATGGGAGAGTAACGGACTGTTCGGACCGCTGAAACGGAAGGGCTGTCGGACCTTGCGACTTCGATACTGAAAAGACGGCACCCGGGTATTCTCAACCACTCTTGGTTCGCTGGAGGTGGTGAAAGGCGAGGTTTAGACTTGGGAAGGCCTTTTTTTGGATAAAGAGGGAAAGCTCATGCGACATGCAGTTTCCTTTTTTTATTTTTTATTTTGTTTTAATTTACTTAAAACATATTTTCTCAGAATCCTAAATGGGTTGGAAAAGATTGCTCTTCTTTTTCATAACTAAGGACCGAGCATGTCATGTTCGTTTCAATGCGTCTGCCATGTGAATAGTGAACGGAGCCAGTACCTAAGTCAAGATCGGGTCAAGAGTTCGGCATGACCTCTCTTTACCTTGCTTGCGCAAGGGATCTATGACTTTAGGTTTTGGCTAGGTCATATTGTCATGGATGATGCATTAAAGGCTTGATGACATGGTGTCATGTGGGCATGGACGTATATCCAGTACGGAGCATTGTCTAGGTGTAGCTTTGGAAATCAAGATCGGGTCAAGATTTTAGCATGACCTTTCATCGTCTTGCTTGCGCAAGAGATCTTGATTTCTGGGCCTTGACTCAGATAACGGCCGACATGGGATATGTATCCAGGCTTTATGACACGGACTGGTCAAAAACCAACTAGAGTCTGGACAGAGTGTGACGCAAGAGTGCATGGTTGACACTTGCTAGAATGTGAAGTTTGGAATGATCCCGTGCGCGCTCAAAAGGCGTAGGAACACCAAATGAACTGCATCTGAGATCATCTCGGGTTTGGGGTTGTAGTGTGCAGTGTACATGATAAGAGTGTGCGTAGTGTGCGGTCACTAAATTTTTTTTTCTGAGTAAAATAGAAAGTTTTGCAGAATGTATTTTAAAAGTATGTACAAAGATGTATTATGATGCATTTTTTGTATTTTTTGAATAAGCAAAAAATTAAAGCACATGCACACGCACACAACATTTAAAGAAAGGGTAAAAATGAAAGTTTGACCCTCATCATTTGTTTTAAAAATCCTTTTTTTTTTAAGTTTTTAAAACAAAATATTCCCAGCAGAGTCGCCAACTGAAATTACCCGATCTGGCGCGCGGACGGCATCTCGCGTTGGGGGCGATTTGCTGCTTTTCGTAGAGTCGACACGCCGTTTTGATTATGCCCAAAACATTGAGAAAATGCAGTTTTGTTTGTTTTTGTTGTGTGATGAGATTTTGAGTTCGGAGGTCAGGTTACGCCTCGGGAAGAGATATTTGAGCTCACCCGAGTCGCATCGTATACACGAGTCTTTTGATACCCTTCTTTCTTTAAATATTGTGTGTGTGTGTGTGCGCTTTTAAATAAAATGCATTAATTAAATAATTGAAAGACAGTCCGGGAATATTAACAAACCGCTATGACCTGGAGACCTCCATAGTGCAATGGAAGGCCTTGTGGGATCGTTTGTACGGTTTGGGTCTGCGTGAATAGTAAATATTGACTACATTGTAAGCAGTAAATATAAAGCAGTAAAGTAATTAAAGACTGAAATTAGAGCAGTATTTAAATGTGCGGAAGGAGATTATATCAATGTTGGTTTGGGTCTATCTTCCTCGGGGGAACGTGTGTGGTTAAGGGTGTTTAAAGAGGAGAGAGGTTTTGCCCTCACTAATGGCAAAATCTCCCCTAATTAACTCTCGGTATCACATTCGGGGGATCTAAAGAGGAGAAAATTTTGTACTCACTCGGGCAGAACCTCCCCTAATTAGCACTCGTTCACACTCGTTTGGACTCGCGGGTTTGGATCGATTTGAGCCATTTGGGTGTTTGGAGTTTCTCTTGGGATGAATAGGGATGGAGGGACGTCGGGAGGTCGAACGGGACGGACCGGGATCGACCGGAATCGCTTCGGGAGGACTTCGGAGCGCCTCGGGAGGGCTTTGGAGCACCTCGGGAAGGCTCGGAAGGCCTCGGGAAGGACCGAAAGAGGCCGGGACAGCTTAGAATTGTGCCTGAAGGCTGGGGGGAGAAATGAGAAGGTTGAGGTGTGAATAAAATGGGAGGGGAAGCCTTCTATTTATAGGCCTCAAAAAATTGCAAAGTGGTCCGTACGGACCACTATGTCATTACTGATTTTTTGGATTTCTTGGATTTCAGGAAATATTGTGGACTTTGTGGGGAATTTGCAATGATGTTGACGTGTTGACATAAGTGTCCGTACGGACACATCTTGCTTTGCAAAGTGGTCTGTACGGACAAGTATGCAAGATGACTTTTTTTTGCCTTTTTTTGTTATTTCCTGCAAAGTCCTTGAATTCCCTTTTATCCCTAAAAGGTGTTTCCTTGGTTTGGCTGGTCAGTTTGGACATTTTGGATGTTACGGGTCTTCGGATCCTCGGTGTTTCTCGTATACTCGGATGGAGAGCAGTCCGGATTGGGGTACTAACAGGTATGCTCTATTTATATGCCCTACTCCTAACCCTTTAGGGGCCGTTTGGTAGCCCTTCTTAGGCTGGATAGGATTATTAATCCAATAAGTTTGGTGTTTGGTACATTAAATACAACCACTGTATTATTTCTAACAATCTGGATAGTAACCTCTTATCCCCTTCTTATTAATCCCAAAAAAAGGGTGGTATTATTAATCCCCTAAAATGGCACCCACGCGATCACCCCAATAAGGGCGCGATCACTCGCTTAGTCCAGTAACTTGGCGCGATCGCTCCCTCCGGCTGTATCAGGAATTTCGAATTTGTTTTTTTAATCCCCTAATTTGTATGCGTTTCCAACTTAGATGACACCAAACCCTAACACCATCTTTGAAAAGACAATGACAAGTCTCCGTTTTTTAACACTTTCCGGCAATTTTTGAATTACCCTTTCACTTATCTTTTCAAAATAAACTCATTCAATTGAATACAGATTTAGCATAATCTAACAGCAAGGAACATGCAATGAAGCAAGAACAGGTAGCAAACAGAAAGGATCGGAACACATAAAGCATGTAAATAATTAGGCATGGATTAGGATCTCTGTAAGTCAATGACTAAGCTTAACTAACTATTAAGACACATGCTGTATTATGTACACATAACAAAGATTATTCATCTATTCAACAAAGTTTGGCTAAAGAAAAAACTATCCTCTATAACTAACCTAAAAGTACCAACCAACTCCAGCACAAAAAACAGAGTAGCTAGTACAAGACAACATATAATTTACATTCCCAGACTTGGATCCATTTCAAAACCCAATTCTTCTAGTGAAAAGTTGCAGTCCTCAGGCCTTCCAGGCCTTAGAAAATCAAAACCATAGTCAACCGCTAATGGCACCTCCCCCATTTGGTTGCCCATGGGCTTATCATACTCCAATTTGTAAACTGGAAACCCTAGTTGCCCATCTTCAAAACCTGAATCTAGCTGACCACCAACAGGAGAGGAATTCATTATTCCAAGAAGCTCCTCCATGTCAAACATCTCATCCATTGAGAAATTCTGAGAGTAATCCTCCCCCAAGATAAGATTAGGCGCCTCAGCCGACCCGCCAGGTGGCAGACTTGATTCTGCTTTGGCTGCCACGCCAGCAGAACAATCACCATTCACCCTCCTTTCAAAATCATTATGAGCTTCTTCCTTCACCACCATTGCCTGTGCACTTGACTTGATACAATCTGTTCCTGATACAGTTGCCTCATTATCCATGTACTCGATACTGGAAACCTCAGGCTTCACTTTCGACTCCTGCACAACACAAGCCTCAGACTGGCTCGATGTTATTGTTGAGCCAGAACTAGAATTGGTCGACAATAAAGAACAATCCTTCATCGAATTGAAATTGGGATGATTGAGCCGCGCAGTTTGACCATACATGGCTCTAGCCGCCTCATCATAAGCCAGGGCAGCTTCAACAGCTGAGTCAAAAGTGCCAAGCCACAGCCGGCTACCTCTGTTTGGCTCTCGGATCTCAGCAACCCATTTACCCCATGTTCTTTGCCTAACACCTCGGTAGTTACACCGAGAATTGTCGGGTCCACCTTTGCCCTTCATACACCCCTTCTTTGATCCCTTGGCTGGAACCTTACGGACTGGTTTCCCACTTGTACACAAAGCCTCAAGATTGTTGTTGTAATCTTTCCACTTTGCAAGAGTCATGGCAACATCAGGTCCATCTCGCTTACTTCTTGACTTTCTCTTTCGGGAGTAATCCATAGATAAAGACCCCAAGTTTGAAGACTGATTATGCAAGCTTATCCTGCAGGATGAAAACAAAATTTAAGTATGTCAAACTAAAATAAACGAGAACGCAATAAACAAGCAACATTATAAAGCAAGCCACACAAAAATCATCAATACCCAACTGGAATTGCTCAAGACCATGATACCCCCAACCCACTGATCAACAAATCGCGGTTTCAGCAGACGACAAACTCCAAATACACGGTATACACTATGAGAAATATTGGCAAGTAGCAGCAGCTACTGCCAGAAATATACAGGGTCTAATTACCAGTTACTATCTTAATAGGCAATAGGAAACAAACACTCCTCAACACACAACTCGAGCATTGAATAACCATAATTTGATTAACAGAATAAAGAGATTTTCTCAAATAGACACAAATAATACAAAACCTAAAGAACAACTGCGCATAAATCAATCAAACTAAACCTACATCCCAAATAAGACGGAAACCCTAATTATGACTTGACAGCAAACATGAAACCCTCAAACCAAAAAAGCCCAATTTCAATTTCTCACCAAAAGTTCTAAATTCAATCAAATTTCAAGAATTATAATCAAACACAGCCCTAAGAATGCCAGCAAAAACAAATAAAACGGATCAAAAGCACAAAACATACGGATTAACGATATCCTACCTTTGAATCATACCAGAAGCCATACGCCCAACAATCCCCAATTCAACCGCTCGTAATCAAAGACTTCCTTATGATTTCCTCACCAGAAACAGAGAATGATTACTTCTTCCAGTCAATCCGTGTGCGCACGAGTTTGTGATGAATGTAAGAGAGAGAAAGTGAACTAAAATTTGGTTCCTTTCGTTGGAAGGGTTTTCGTTTTTCGACTCGAAATTGTAAAATCTTCCCGAGAGCCATCAGCTTTACATATTTATAGCCTTCTCCAGATATTTCCAACTTGTATTTTATTTAGTGCTTATGACGTGTCAAATGCCTAATTGGGTCGTGGCTTTAAGAGTACCGGGTGTTCGGCACGTGTCAGGAAGCTTCGCGACTCTCCTCGCACGGGCTACCCTTCTCGTGATCTCTTTCTTGCTTGGCAATAAAGATTTCCGTTTTTTGGCCTCCTCAGTGGATGGATAGGATTGAGTCATCCGCCCCTAGTTTTCGCGGAAACTTCAATGCCCTTTAAATAAATGTCGTGGTCCTGTGTGCAGTGCGCTAAGTTTAGTGTTTTTATGACAAAATCACTCTCACGTGGCCAAATATATATCCATCCATTTAAGGGCAAATTACTCAAATATGCCCGTGCTAATGGCACGGGACGTCATACATAATGTTCAAGCGACAAAAATATAAAAATGAGTATCATTAAAACTCTTCAATATATTGAGATTGATTAAAATAGAAAAGTAAACAGTTAAAAATTATATCATAAAATCATATTCACAACAATTAGTATTATATTTAATTTTGAATGATTTTACTACAACTAAAAATTGAGAGAAATTGACACTACAGAGTTTTTGCCACTATTGTTGTTCCAAAGAGTGACAACAGAAAATATGATTTGAGAAAAAAAAAAGAGGGAGACTAACCTTGATTTTTGAGGGATAGACAATAGTGATTGCGCGCTTGTTATTACTGAGTTGAATGGAGGTGTAACTGTCAATGAAAGGATGAAACACACGAAGAGGAATTTAAGAAATGAATCAATTGGAATCAAAAATTGGTTAAAAAATTAAAAAGCCTAAAAAATTTAAACAAAAGTCCAATTTAAGAATCCGGAGAGAATTTCAAACTCTTTAACAATGGAAACACACCGTCTGAGATGCCAATGGTGGTGCGGCACACCAAGAGGTTGTAAGTCTGTAACCACTGCAGGGAGTGGTGCTCGGGAGTTGAAGACAATCGAGAGGGAGGGAGATTTCAGACCATGAAATCATTTTCTAAAAATCAATCTCAGCCTATATTTTGTCTAATGTTACCTCCATTTATAGGTGATCAGTTATAGGCCTTCTTCAAAGGGAAGAAGAAACTCAGTGGCAAACGAAACATTTGTCTCTGATTGTGCGTGTGTAGTATGGCCTGCAGCAGAGCGGAGGTTGCATAAATAACTGCTGTGAGTGGTAAAAGGAAAGAGATAGTGGGTAGTTTAGGTTTAATTTAGGTCGTCAGATCAATTTTGTTGGAACGAATCTGAGCCGCTCTTTGTCTTGGCGGTTACTTTCATTGTCTATTGTAATATAGATTATTCATAACTTAATTATTCATGTTTTTTAATAGTTGTAATGTAATTTTCAATTGTGTATTTTTTGCAACACACTAGCCACCAAGTCAATTTATTGCAATTTAATGTAAAATTATCTAAAAATTAACTTTCGTTAAAAAGTATCAAATCATTGTCAATTTATTACAATTCAATGTAAAATTATTTAGAAATTAACTTTCGTTAAAAAGTATCAGCCGTGCCTTGGCACATACTTACAAACAAGATTTGTTTTAACTCTCTCTCTCCACCACATTAATTCACCCTTTCTTCTTCAACTCCACCCCCACCACTAAAACCAGTCCAGCCCAATCTCACTATCCGGCCACCCTTTCATCTTCAACCGCACTCTACCACTCGTCCGTCTCTCTCCAGACCAATCCCCAATATCTCGCCACCCCTTCAATTTCAATCCCACCCCATCTCATCACACCACCACAACCACCTACTGCCATATTTTCATACTACCACTACCCACCGCCACTTTAACCACTAGAACCACCCCCACCATAACCACTAACCACAAATTACCGCAAAGCACAATCATTATAAATTTGAACAAAAAACTCAGTTAAAATCCCCAAGCAAAATTACAATTTTAATCACTGTTTTGGTCAAATTTCAACAAGTGTATTTCGAAGGGAAGAAAAATGACTAAAGTGATATGAATCTAGGTACAATGATCAGCAAGTTGAATAGAAATGGACACAAGATGTTTGTTGACTAGGGAAAGCCCTTGAACAACTTGTTCGCCGGCATAAAACCCCGGGAGGTTTTGGTACCTGCCTTGACCGAAAGTTTACTAAGTATATCGGTGATTACAGAGCTATGAGCATATCAAAAGGGAACTTAAGCTAGAGTGAAAAGTGTGTGCAAAAATACAGTGTTTGATCCCTTTTATACCTCAACTAACGGCTAATTTTACAAAGAGAAAATGTAGGCCTAAAATCTCGGGAGTAATGCTGATCTTGTTGAGATATATCCGCCATTTGCCGTTGAGGGAGGTGATAACGATTTGTTGCTGAAGAAACGTCTTTGAACCGGTCTTTGCTCCTTTGACACGTTCCCTGAAAAATAGGGTTAACGTAACTATGTTCCAATCTGCAGAAGTTCAAGTTGTGATAGAATAACTTAAGTTCGTTAGTACCAAGTTGTTTGATGCAAGTTGTAAACAAGTTGAAAAACGTAGGGCCCAACAATTGCCCCCAAACTTTTTGAATTTTAAATGGGGAATATAAAGAGACAAAAAGATTCAAAAAGTTTGCTAAAAACGGATGAAAGGAACGGCGGTTTTTTAAATGAAAAGGGACGTAATGGGACGGTTTAAGTAGTTTCCAAAGCAAAAAGGCATATTTGTTTTAAAGCCCCAACCGCTTTCAACCTCTCCACAAATAAATACACTCCTTTTCCAACTCTCCCTTTCACCAAATCAAAACAGTGACTTTAACGGAGGTTTCTAGAGGAAGGGTCGAGGAAGAATACCAGAGAGAAAACCAAGTAACAATTTTCGGTGAGTTTCTCGTTTTCTTTTCAATTCCCTCTCTGATTTCTTTGCTTAAGTTGAAAAAATGGGGAGGAAGAAAGTGGTGAATATAATCGAAAGTAGTGAAGGTTTACCGAAGGGTTTCGTAACCCAGAACATGTTGAAAAATCCAGATAATGAAAAGTGTTTAATTCCTGCTGCCAACTTAGAGATCATCAAGAAAAATCATGCCATGTCGTACGATACCGAATTTTTCACTCACCCAGACCTAACCTCGGAATGTTACTCTCCCGATTGGGTGTGTTTCCCTGAATACCCCTTTATTATCGGCTTGAAATTCCCTTTTTGCAGCCACTCGATCCAAGGACACTGTGAGTGCAACTGACCTACTAGCTGTGGCTAGGGCGAGAAGCTTGGCGAAGAAAGTTAGTAAGCCTCCTACTCCCAGGTCTGTTGTATCAAGCTCTGACGTGAATGTGACCAAGAAGAAAGAGGAAGCAAAGAAGAGGAAACTGGTGGAGGCCGAAGCCACAGATACAAGCGATGACATGGATATGGTGAAATTAGGAGAAAGGTTTAAAGCTGCAGTACCAAGTTTTGTTGATAAGGTAAAAAATGAAAAACCTTGAACCTTACCAATAAATTGATAGAATATTAACACTTCCTTTTACGTAGGAAATTATGGGTCCTATCATGGCCCACGTTGATGCTCTGAAAATTAAGGTGGCAAGATGTAGTTACGAAGCTGCAGAATCGAGGAAGGAAGCCACCAAGTATGCTAATGAAGTAGAGAGGCTGAAGAAGGAAGAGAACAAGCATGCCAGTGAAGTGGAGAATTTGAAGAAGGATTTTGAGCGCTTGGGGAAGGAAGTGGAAGTTGTCCGAGCCGAGAACAAGGCCCATTTGAAGGAGCTTGAAGCCTCAGAGGGGAACTTCAAGTTCAACGCAACCAAAACATTGCTAGAGGCCCGAATTCAGATGATGGAGGAATATAAGAATGGTCAAGACACAACTTGAAACTTGGAGGAAGAGAGAAAAATTTTAGAGGACCACATGGGGGAACCCGCGGATGCAGAGGAGGTGAATTCGATGGCTCTCGAAACTTTAATTGACGACACAGATAAGGTTTTGAGTACCATAGTGGTAGCTCAGGTTGGAGAAAATAATCAAGGGGAAAAGTCAAATGCAACACCGGCGGCAGCGGGCCAAGAAGTTTAAAAACAATTTGAAACTTTTTTGAATATTTTGGATGGGTGAACAAAAACAATTTCTTTTTTGGTTTTTATTCGTCATACCTTTGTTGGTATGCACAAAAATGGGGGGTATGTCCCCAAAACAAGTTTTATTTTGGTAAGTAATGGCTCATAAGAGCCCAAAACAATTTATTTGGGGGTACTAGGTTGGGCTAGTACTCCAAGCTTTCCTAGGTTTTTAGGGATTGGTTGGCTTACCCAACTCGTCCTCTAGTTGCAAAAACTTTTTGAAAACACTTTTAAGGTTTTTAAAGAAGTATTTTGGGGTTTTTCAACAATACTTGCTTGTTCATTTAATAACATGTTGATGTTATATGCCGTAGGTAACATGATAATGTTACAACCAATAGTTCACAACTTGTATAAGTGTGAAATCGTGCGCCCAGGCGAAGGTGTCGAAACCTTAATTCGTAAGAAAAGATGAACATCTTTTAACCATATGTAAATTGTACCTTTGATAGAGGTATCCGTTTGAAGAGATAGAACAAGTATCAGCCGTCCTGGCGTGTCAACAAGTTCTATCCCTCTCCAGCTAGAATTTCAACAAGTATCAGCCGTACTGGCGTGTCAACATGTTGAAATTCTTCTTCCTAGATCTAAACATGTTGGAGCCGTACCGGCGTGTTAACATGCTTAGACCTACTCCAACTTTAGGTCCCAACAAGTATCACCGTATCAAGGCGTGTCAACATGTTGAGCCTACTTCGTTCGCTCAAGTTGCACCTTGCAAAACAAATTCATGTTAGGGTTGGGCGTTAGCATAGCTAACGCCCCTCCGATGCTTAAGTTAGTAAGGATTCTCAATAAAACTTGGTAACTTGAAATATGTGAATGAACTTGACAACTAAAAATAAATCGTACCTGAGAAGTCTAGTTGTAAATAACTGGACTTACATAAAATAAAGTTTTAAGTGGAAGGCGTTCCAACTTCTAGGGATTCTGTCTCCACTTGGGGTTGATAACCAATATGCACCTTTGCCAGCTTCAGCATCGATGAGATATGGTCCTTCCCACTTGGGAGCTAACTTACCTGCATTCAATTCTCTTGTATTTTGAAATACTTTTCTCAAAACTAAGTCACCAACCTGGAACCTCCTGACTCTGACATTTTTGTTGTAAGACCTCGCAATTCTTTGTTGATAAGCTGCTATCCTTATCTTGGCTAGATCCCTGATCTCATCAATAGTATCTAAATCTTGGGTTAGCAAGAGATTATTTTCATCTTGAGTTAATAAGCCATACCTTGCTGTTGGGATTGTCATCTCGACTGGAATTACAGCTTCTGCTCCATACACCAAAGAATATGGAGTTCTACCTGTGGCTCCTTTTGTAGTGGTCCTATCTGCCCAAAGCACAAGGGGTAACTCTTCAAACCCCACTTTCCCTTCTTTTGATCTAGACGCTTCTTCAAGTTGTTGATGATCAACTTGTTGCTTGACTCAGCTTGACCATTGGCTTGGGGGTGGACTGGTGTAGACATGATCAACTTGATGCCCCATCGAGTACAAAAATCTCTGGTCTTCTTACTTATGAATTGTGACCCGTTGTCGCATATAATCTCTGATGGCACGCCGAACCTGCTAATTATGTTTTCCTTTAGAAATGAGATTACCTCCTTATCTCTTACCTGTACATAAGCTTCTGCTTCGATCCATTTTGAGAAATAATCGGTTAATGCCAACATTGAACACTTTGCCTCCGGAGCCTTAGGCAACTTGCCCACAATATCCATGCCCCACCGCATGAAAGGCCGTGATGAAGCAATAGGGTGTAGAGGCTCGCCGGGTTGATGTAAGATGTTCCGTGTCTTTGGCAAGGCATC
Organism: Adenophora triphylla var. japonica; assembly: GCA_022495995.1. NCBI lineage: Eukaryota > Viridiplantae > Streptophyta > Magnoliopsida > Asterales > Campanulaceae > Adenophora > Adenophora triphylla. The sequence goes on from JAFEMH010003499.1 coordinate 118,411, forward strand.
ACATTTTTGTACATAGCTCATGGCATCCCGACGCATGGTTGGCCAATAATATCCCGTCTTGAGGGCCTTTGACGCTAACGCCTTTCCGCCAGAATGATTCCCACATATTCTTTCATGGATTTCTTTAAGCACCAGTTCGACTTGCTCATTATCGACACATCTCAAATAGTGTCCTGCAAAAGACTTCTTGAATAGCACATTATCTATCAAAACGAAAGTTGAAGTACGAATCTTAAAGATCTAACATTCTTAATATCTGGTGGAATAGTTCCAAGTTGAAGGAACTCAATTACAGGTTGGGTCCAAGAAGGTTTAGCATCTTGTGCCCCAGTAGGTCGAGTAACCACTTGAGTTTCCTCAACTTGGTCTATTACCGGGTACTTAACATAAATAATGGGGATACTAGTATGCAACATTGATTTGCAAGTTGAACCCAAGTTGGCCAAGGCGTCTGCTTCGGTGTTCTCCTCTCTAGGGACCTGTTCCAAAGAGAATGATAGGAATTTCGAAGCTAAAGCCTTAACATGTTGGAGATACAGAGTCATCTTGGAATGCTTCGCCATATAACTGCCACTAAAATGGTTAGCTAGCAATTGAGAGTCAACAAATACATTTATATGTGTAATATTTAAACTTAAAGCTGTGGTTAAACCCATGATTAAAGCTTCATACTCGCTCTTCATTATTTGTTGCACCGAATTCACAAGATACAAATTTTGAGGTATGATATCACCTTGAAGGGATTTTAGGACTATTCCCAAGCCAATTCCTTTGGAATTTGAAGCTCCATCTCGTAAACAAAGTGTCCAAAATCTAGGAATAGTTTTACCTTCTAGTTGTTGCACTTCCACTCCACCTCGGGTTGCAAACTTGGACCGAAGTCGGCTACGAAATCGGCTAGGGCCTGAGATTTGATGGTACGTTCTTGGCTCATACGAAATATCATAAGTGCTCAACTTGACCGACCACTTGGCCAATCTCGCCCGACATCTCCGGAGTTCTCAACACATTCCTTATAGGATAATTAGTTCTAACAGCTTATAGAATGCGTTTCAAAATAATGACGCAGCTTTGTAGCAGCAGTAGTTAAGGCTAATATTAATTTTTCAAGATGAGAGTACCTTGTTTCAAATTGCCTAATGTAGACTTACTTACATAGTAAACAGGATGTCGTTCACCTTGGATTTCCTTCACCAATACCGCAACAAAGATTTTCGTATACAAACAAATATAAATAAAGGTGCTCACCATGCTCTGGTTTGGCAAGTAGGGGTGACGTCACCAAATATTCTTTAAGTTGCTTAAAAGCCGCCTCATGTTGGTCACCCATTGAAAGAGTTTATTCTTTCTTAATACTTCATAGAATAACCTGCACTTATCAGATGATTTAGATATAAATCTATTCAAAGCAGCTACTCTACCTGTTAAACTTTGGACGTCTTTGATATTCTTGGGAGATTCCAAGTTGAGAATGGCTTTAATCTGCTTCGGGATCGGCTTCAATTCCCTTTTGGTCACCATATATCCCAAGAATTTACTCGCTTCTAACACCAAAGTTGCACTTTGCTGGATTGAGCTTCATGTTGAAAGCTTTCAGGATGTTGAACGCCTCGGCAAGATGCTCTACATGATCTTCAATATGCTTGGATTTTACCACCATATCATCTATGTAGACTTTCATCGTATTGCCAAGTTGATCTTTGAACATCTTGTTCACCAGCCTCTGATAAGTTGCCCCTGCATTTTTAAGACCAAATGGCATAGAAATGTAACAATATATACCTTCCAGAGTCATGAATGCCGTATCTTCTTGGTCCGAGGGCTCCATTTGAATTTGTTGATACCCTGAAGACGCATCCATGAACGTCAAGATATCATGGCCAGCTGTCTCATCAACTAGAGAATCAATATGAGGGAGAGGGAATGGGTCTTTCAGACAGGCTTTGTTCAAGTCTGTGAAGTCCACGCACACTCTCCACTTGCCATTCCTCTTCTCTACCACCACAACATTAGCTAACCACCTTGGATATTGAACTTCCCTGATCATCTTGGACTTCAAAAGCCTCTCAACTTCTTCCTTTATGATCTGGTTCCGCTCTTGGGCAAACTTTCTTCTTTTCTGGTGGACAGGTCGGATGGTGGGATCTATGTTCAACTTGTGAGTAATGATGTCCTTGCTTATCCCTGTCATGTCCTCGTGTTTCCATGCAAAACAACATTTCTGACTTTTCAAGAACTCAATCAGTTCCTCCTCAACTTCGGATGGGAGGTCTACCCCAACTTGAACTTGGGCCTCAGGATTCGATGCATCAACAGGAACGCTTTTTGTCTCATGCTCTACTGCTTCAAGAACATCCTAGGCCTTTTTCTTTAATTTCTATGCTTGCTAAGGGGCTGAACTTGCTTTCATGTTGACCTTGTAGCATTCTTTAGAGACTTGTTGGTTTCCCCTCAACTTGGCCACGCCCCAAGGTGCTGGAAACTTGACGCACTGGTGATAAGTTGACGGCACGGCCTTCATGTTGTGTATCCAAGGTCTTCCCAAAATGACATTGTACGAGGAAGAGCATTCGATCACACAGAACCTTTCCATAGCATTCATACCCTCCAAATAGATAGGCAACTTAATTTCCCCGACTGTTTGCTTTATCTCACCACTGAACCCTACCAGCACGGATGAATTCTTCACCACTTCAGACAAAGGAATACCCATATCTTCAAGAGCATGAGTGAAGATTATGTTGACTGAGCTCCCGCCATCAATCAGAATTCTCTTGACCACGCAATTGGCGATCTGCACTTGAACAACTAGACCATCGTGATGAGGATCCAACGTGTTGTCCTTATCTTCATCTTCAAAAGAAATAATATGACCATCCGTGAAGTCACGACGCCTTGAAGACAATTCTGATTGATCCTCCTTAGAACTTTTGGCATGACCCTTGGCTGCAGAGTAAGTTGTGCCACAAATATGGGACCATCCTGAAATAACATTTACTACCTTGGTGGCTGGAGGGGGTGCAACTTTCTCGGGTTTGGGCTGCTCCCCTGAATCAGGCTCTTTAGACTCACTTCTGACCCTCTTCTTGCCCAACAAGTCCTTAAGAAGACCCTTGGACAATAAATGAGCAATTTCCTTCCTCAAGGCAAAACAATTCTCGGTGGTATGCCCAAAATCCTCATGAAATGCGCACCACTTGGACTTGTCCTTCCAAGTTGTTGTCTGGTCGTTCTTCTTGGGCCACCTTGCTTTATCTCCAAGATTTCCCATGGCGCACAGGATTCCTGCAATGTCCACAGAAAAGCAGTATTCAGAAATCTTTGGATAATCATTATCATCTCCCTCTTGATCATCATCTAAAACATGAATTCTAGAAGATTCAAATTTAACAGGGGGTTTGCCCCTGTTGGACTTATAGTGATGGGAATCCGATTTTCTGTCAGAAGGCTCAAATAGAGGAGTAGGAGTCCTCCCAGTTGACTTCCCCATCGCCAAGCTGTCTTCCTCCAATATGATGAAAGGCAAGGCCCTGGTTCTGATTTCTTCAAGTTGTTTTGCAGGGGTCATCACCAACTCGTTATAGAACAATGAGCTCTTCTTCAAGCCTATACGGAATGCTTCCGTAGCGGTGGACACATCCAAGTTGGGTATAGTCACTGCCTCCTTGTTAAACCTGTGCAAGTACTCTTTAAGATTTTCGTTAGGCTATTGCACAATTCTATAAAGGTCACTAGTCAACTTGTCAAATGCCCTGTTGCACGAAAATTGATTAATAAACATATTGACAAGTTGAGCATAAGAAGAAATAGAGTTTAGAGGAAGCCATGTTAGCCATTTTAAGGCTGGTCCTGACAAAGTAGAGCCAAAGCCCCTACAAAAACATGCTTCTTTAAACATAGGGGGGATACTTATGATATCCATTGATTCCTGATACAGCAACACATGCTCTACGGGGTCGGTGCTTCCATCATACTTCTTCATACGAGGGACTGAAAATTTCTTTGGGATCTCCACACTAGCTATTGCTGGAACAAAACGAGATTCATTATAGCAAGTTGGAGAAACTTGGTGGTATGGCACATTGACTCCAGGTATGCTTCGAAGCAAATCCTTTATAGTCTGCATTTCCTTAACAAGTTGGCTCTCTGCGAAAAGAGGATTGTTATTAAACTGAGATGCAAAAGTATCAAAAGCATTAAAGAAATTCCCTGCTTGCCCCATTGAGGGTGTAGTATAGGTGTAGCAAGATGACAACACAGGTTGGCTAGCTGGAAGGCTGAATCTTGGTTGCTCGATGGGAATGGACGCCACAATCGTGCTCTCTGCTGGCAAGGTATTAGTCATAGGGATATCCCCGACATGGCTTGGTCCTGTACCTGCACCAAACAAAGATCTAGGAAGTAAAGGTGAAAATGGAGTAGATACTTGAGTTTCGACTTGCTTCCCTTTACGCAGGTTATCAATGGCGTTGAATATCATGGCATTCGTATGCTCCTGACCATCCAACCGATCACTTACTTTCCTCAGCATGTCCGCCATGTTGGACAATATCTCCAAATTGACAGCTTCCGCACTTGGAGAAGGATTGCCTTGGGTGCCGGAAACAGGAAGCGGACGACTCCTCTCAGCTTGACTGCCGGACGATAGATTAGCCATTTCTACTTGAATAATCAAAGTTTCCCACAGACGGCGCCAAATTGTTTTGGTCAAATTTCAACAAGTGTATTTCAAAGGAAAGAAAAATGACTAAAGTGATATGAATCTAGGTACAATGATCAGCAAGTTGAATAGAAATGGACACAAGATGTTTGTTGACTAGGGAAAGCCCTTGAACAACTTGTTCGCCGGCATAAAACCCCGGGAGGTTTTGGTACCTGCCTTGACCGAAAGTTTACTAAGTATATCGGTGATTACAGAGCTATGAGCATATCAAAAGGGAACTTAAGCTAGAGTGAAAAGCGTGTGCAAAAATACAGTGTTTGATCCCTTTTATACCTCAACTAACGGCTAATTTTACAAAGAGAAAAAGTAGGCCTAAAATCTCGGGAGTAATGCTGATCTTGTTGAGATATATCCGCCATTTGCCGTTGAGGGAGGTGATAACGATTTGTTGCTGAAGAAACGTCTTTGAACCGGTCTTTGCTCCTTTGACACGTTCCCTGAAAAATAGGGTTAACGTAACTATGTTCCAACCTGCAGAAGTTCAAGTTGTGATAGAATAACTTAAGTTCGTTAGTACCAAGTTGTTTGATGCAAGTTGTAAACAAGTTGAAAAACGTAGGGCCCAACAATCACCAAGAAAAATTTAAGTCAAATCCATGCCAAGGATAATGGCGTTCAAACCTCCCACTACAACAACAAATTCAGTTGTCGAAGTCGACCTCACTCGCCATTTCCCATCACCACCAACGTCCTATAAGAATTACAACCCAAGCTTAAGCCCAAATTTCAACCCTTTATATTCAAGCATCAGGTCAAGTTTGGGTCTTTAACTGGTCAAGAGAAACAAATAGAGAAGGGGTGGGGTTAGGGTAACACTGGACTACGGGTGAATGTGGCGACTAGAATGATTCTTCTTTTCAAGCTTTCTAGGGCTAGGAATGGGCTGGAGAGAGAGAGGGGGTGGTGGGGTGATGTTGAAGATGTAGATGAAAATGAGTGGTAAATTTTTGGGTGAAGAGAGGTTTGAATAAATATCATATGAAATGTCGTCTTTACCCTTAAAAAAGCATTAAAAAAGCATGTGCATTGCACATGACCCAATTTTTAACGAAAGTTAACATTTTAGCTAATTTTATATTGGATTACAACAAAATAACAATGTTGAGAAGAAGGTTGCAAAAGATACACCGTTGAAAATCACATTGCAAGTATTGGCAAAACATAGGTAACCAAGTTGCAATTTGCCCTCCATTTAAATTAGGGGTGTAAATGGTTCAGTTTGATTCGGTTTGGGTCAATTTACGGATCGAACCACTAGTTATCGGTTTGAAAAAATCTCAAAACGAACCGAATCATGAAAAAATTCAAAACAAATCGAACCAAACCGTCATAGTTTGGTTCGATTTGGTTCGAACCGTGGTTTAAACCACAATTCAAACCACGGTTCAAACCATGAAATAGAACATTGCTTAAACCATTAATAAAAACATGGTTTCAGATTACACAATTCATTGTAATGGTTGTTTGATTTTCCAAAACATAACATACATAATAGATTCAGTATTTAAACACAACTTGAAATTGTGCTTTGAACAGTATAAACCGAGATACGAACATGGGCTTGTCCGGGTCAGGCCCAAGTGGATTGGGCCCTAAACTTAATCCATTTATGGGTTACGAGAAGCAATAAATGAGCTTCCTCGGTCTCGTGTATCGTCATCAACAAGGCTAATCTAGGCCCAACATGCAAGTATAAATGCCCCAATTATGAGCGCCGAGGATACCTTCTCGTATGCCGAGAGGTACCTTCCTCAGCCTTAACATTGTCAACGGGCTCTTCATACCACTATTTCCTCCCCGTCTCATCATGCTCTGAGAGGTCATGAATGACGAGGAGAGAAAAGTTCGCACCTCGGCACAAATTATGCGTCTCGGCATATCCACATGTCGGCAGATCATCAACTGACGAGGAAGCAAAATCATGCATCTCGGCTTACATGCAAATGTCGAGATAAGAAATTTATGTTCCTCGGCTATCCGGCAAGCAGGTTGAACAATCCTATTCAAACAAGGATTCAACAATTATTATCCAATCAGTATTGTAATCATCAACATCAATTCAAGTCAAACAATGACTCCTTAACTGATATAATCCCCTGAGGATTATAACTTATCTCTTTACAAGTTCAATTCAACATGGATTCTGTCAATCCATCCCTATAAATACAAGCCATATAGCACATTATTTGGTACGTTACTTTTTACATACAGAAACTCTGTCAATTTAGTTTCTCATATCAACACCGTGAACTTATTCTCATCGGAGGGCCTTCGCCGGTCAAGCCCCGGCTTAGTTTACGTGTTTTCTCTTATTTTCAGGCCTAGCAATCACCGGAGCAAACGATCGCTTGAATTTGGGCTGATTTGACAATTTTGGCATCATCATGCTTCAATATTTATGATAACAACATGCCATTTGAGTTCTTGTAATGTTATGTGCTAAAAAGTGAATTAACATTATTACAAGAATATTAACCAAAAGAAAAAAGGGTTATGGGCTAAAACCCATAAATAGAATTAGGGGTTTTTAAATCTAAATGTAAGGTGAAGATAAAAGATATTCATATCTACGGTTAATATTGAACGGTTTGGTGGTTTGATTTATCGGTTCGATCTCGCGGTCTCAAACCATGGTTTGGGGGTCCAGACCACAGACTAAACCGAACCACACTATTTGACAATTTTTGAAATCAAACCAAACCACTATTGCTTGAAAATCGCACGATTTAGTTTGATTCGATTTCGAATCGCGATTTGAAACTAATCATTTACACCACCCTTAATTTAAATCATGCTTCACTACTAGATTACTAAAATCATCTCAATACATTATTAAAATCATTTCCAACGGTATTGAATACAACATTAATTAACTTCAACGAAATTTTAAACCTTGCTATATTATGAAACAATTATATTTCTTATACTAAATTTGGTACGAGAAATAGAGCTGTACTATCACATTTTTCTTTCTTTCTTTTGATATATATAAAAAGATTAAATAATATAAAATATATGTAACTTAATTATTTGTATAAGTAAAATAATAATGAATATTTTAAAAATATTCTCATTTGTTATAAAATTTAAAGCAAATTGTTTGAAATATTTATTACTATATAAAAGATGAAGTCATTATAACATTTTTCCTCCAAAACTCTCACCTAAACATAATTTTGACCAGATTCATTTGCCTCAATCATTCAATCTCAAATATTAAATGCAATAGTAATTATTAATTAATTATTTAGCATCATTTAATACAAACTAATTAAAGTCATTTAATGACTTTTAATTGGAATATTCTAGAGAATAGCTTATTATTGAATAGCATAAAACCACTTTTTGTATCCTTGTTTGAACTGAAACCACAGTTTTAGAACACATCTTTCAGCATAGATATCTAAGAAGGAATAACAAACTTGCCTATAAATAACATCAACATTTAGTCTATTGAGTAACTATCTCATTTTTACTTCATAAAGTACAAACAATGCTTCCTTTTGTTTTGCTTGATTTGCAATATCAACTGAATACAATATGTAATGCATTTTTCACGATGGTGATGTATATCCCATTAATATATATTTCCTCCGTCACAAACAAAAAATTGAATAACAACAGAATTTCAAATTTGATCTAAGTTTTTTTATATAAAAAATCGTAATTTATTTTTGGACGAATGTAGTGAGAGTTTATTTGATTTCATATTATTTGTATAAAATGGAATAAATTGTTTCCAATAGGCAGTGAGTGTCCATGCAATAATGAGAGTCTATGCGTGCTTGAAAGTTTGTTGAGATGTTGAGATGTTGAATGAAGAATGTTTATATAAAGTAAGGAGTTTCATTGTTGATAACAATATATTAAATTATAAAACATGTGCAAAATATAAGATCGTATTTATTGGAAAAATAAAGGTGATAGAAGTTAATTATAAAAAAATCCAAATGTAGATATACATTATTTAAAAGAAATTTATGAGATCTTTAAGATAAAATATAGTTTGATAAAACCCACATGTGATGAATTTCAACAATATGTAAAATAAATTAATTAATTGTATTTTTGATATATTTTAGATCTTGACAATCTATCTTATTTTAAAACATGGGTTCATTTAAATATATGCATTTCACATCGCACTATATTATAAACATAAAATTATTTTGAAAACATAGATTTAATTTAGTATAAAATACCATTATATATGAATTTATTTAAGGAAAATTTGTAGTGTATACGTATGTAAGAGAAAAATATCAGATTTTAGAAGGGGGCAAGTTTTATCCGGTCAAATGATATGTAATCATCTGATAATATAAATGTATTTAACGAAATTTGAGACTACGAACAATGAAAGTGGATATTTATAAATTGAGAAATAAAAAATGATGAAATTCTTTGAAACAAAAGTTGTTTACTTCATAATGATATTTCTAAATGGAGATATATATGTTGATGAATTGAGATGATATATACATATAAGTATGAGTATAGTTGATGGATTAGTCGTGAAATCGGTTTGGTATTGGGTTAGGGTTTTCAAAGCGACAAACAAAGATTGAGAGTAGATAAAAATTTAGTTTTAGGGTTTGGGAGAAGGTTCATATTATATGATGTGTTTAGGGTTGGGCCTTGTAATTTTCGGGTGTGTTTTATTAGTTAGCAGCCAAGTCCATTAAGAAATTAACTGGGTTTATTATATGGAAGTTGAAAACTGATGGCGCGATCGTGTCCTTTAAGGAGCACGGTCGTGCAGAGCAAGCAACACGACAGTAATGGCATGTCCGTGCAAGTTGGTATGAAACACGGCGGTAATGGCATGTCCGTGCAAGTTGGTACGAACAGGGCCGATCCTGACATTTTAGGGGCCCTGTTCGAAGGAAAAACTTAGGCCCTAAATATAACTACAAAAATAATAGTGTATATATTTGGTCGTCAATTTTTTTTATCGTGTTTCATGACCAGATTTATATTTTCTAATTTTAGAACTAGTAATTGAAAATTTTAAGTATGAAATATTAAAGAATATGGGGGTGTGGCTGCCAAAAGTTATGAAAGATGATTATAATTCTGTCATTGCAATCGTCTCCAAATTTTTTTTCAAATTTACTCTTAATCAAATTTTTTTTTTCTTTTTACACTTATTTTGGTCGTTTACTCGAATGAAAAATGTGTACTCCCTCCGTCCCATTAGTATTAGCACAAACACTGTTTGCGCGGGAATTAAGAAATATGATATTTTAATAAAATGTTGTGAGTGTAAAAGAATGAGTGGAGAGAGAATGAGTGGAGGGTGTAATAAATTATAATGGTGTTGTGAGTATTAAAATAATGTAGGAGAGAGAATGAGTGGGGTTGGGTGAATATTTTATTAATATAAAATTTCCTTTTTGGGAGTGTGCGGATATTAGCGGGACGCCCAAAAAGGAAAGTGTGCTAATATTAGCGGGACGGAGGGAGTAGTTTCTAGTGGTACGGATGGAGTATTATATTATCTACTTGAGTTAAGATTTTTTTATTCTAAATCAATAGTACTTCCTCCCTTACAAAATAAATGTCGCATTTGATTTATCAACATTTTTAAGGAAGATGCTTTACTAACTTGTAAATTGTTAAAATTGCACTAGTTACTTTGTTTATTTGAAATGCAACATTTATTTAGGACAAACTAAAATTGAAAGTATAACATTTATTATGCAGCGAATGAAATATTAATGTGAAAATAAAATAAAAAATGGTGCCCCTTCAAGTTTGGGGCCCGGAGCAGGAGCTCCACTTGCTCCCCATAAAGGCCGGCCCTGGGTACGAACTTGGAGGTTGTTTTGAATAGCTCTACAGGGCCGCACGCACAGAGTTACAAGTGCGCCCGTGCCAAGCTTGACGAACAGAAATTGGGTCAAAACTTGACCGACTTTTGCAGCAAATTTCCTTCAAGGTTTCGAAGTCCTTCTGAACTAGGATTTTGTAAGTATAAATATCCGTCTTCTCCAATGGCATGATTCTTAATTCTAGTGTGATAGACATTCAATAATTATATATTCCGAACTAGTAATTTCTTTGGATTTCATAGATTTTCTAGTTCGTTTGTACAGTTCAATTCGTTATCATTTGTTTTCTCCAGATTAGGGTTGTATAGTTGTAAATTCTTATAATCAAGAATTTGTGCGTATAATTAGAAATTTTGTAACTTGTGATTCTCCATAATAATAATAAATGTTTTACATCTTTCCTATCCAAGTTGATGAATCACGTATATATTTGTATTTATGTGTATTTTTATTTTGTAATAGTCATATTTTCTACCGTCTATTTTAATAATCAAATTAATTATAACCGTTCATGCACAAAAGGAACAAGTAAATTATCACTGGCTTTCGCTTTCGCTTGAGAGAGAGAGGAAGGATAAATGTGGGATTTAAGCAAATTCAAATCCATAAGGCACGCTTGTAAATAAAATAAACATCGAGGGTATGTTTGAATACCCCAATTTCATAGCTTGGAATTAGAATTGGGGCCTCCAAAATCAATTTCATTATTTGGGAACATAACTAAAATTTGAAATTGGAATTGTGTTGGAATTCTAAATTACTCAATTCCACAAAACTAATTCCATCTTAAATCCTAATAATTTAAATTCTAAATTTTGATCAATTAATAATAACTCACATTCTTTTTACCACCACCGCAACAACTTTCAACCACCACCATTTGTGTCACCTCCCACCGCCGCCAACACCTCCGGCAACCGCCGCCACTGCCAACACCTCCGGCAACCGCCACCATCGCCTACAACCACCATTGTCGCCGCCAACACCTCCGGCAACCGCCGTCACCGCCAACACCTCCGGTAACCACCGCCTACAGCTGCCTACATCCACCTCCCGCCGCCGCCAACACCTCCTGCCACCGCCGCTGCCTCAGCTACCACTGTCGCTTCAGGAAATCACCGCCTCAAACTACCTCCGCCGGCTGCCACCTACCGCCGCCGTTAACCACCACCACTATATACTACTCCCTCCGTCCCAGCGAAAGAGTCGGTAAATTTGTCCGACACGCAAAATAAGAAATGTGATGTAGGAAAGAGAAAAAGTTTAAATGTTGTGAGTATGAAAAATTAAATAGGAGAGAGAATGAGTGGGAGGTGATGTAAGAAAGATAATGTTGTGAGTGTAAAAGTAAAGTAGGAGAGAGAATGAGTGGAGAGAATAGTGATTTAAGGTTTCCTTTTTGGGAAAGTGGCTTTTTAAATGGGACGCCCAAAAAGGAAATAAATGGCTCTTTCGCTGGGACGGAGGGAGTATTTATTTTTAAAAATATAATTTTTTTTATACTTTTGTTGTTAGCAAGGTTTGAACCATTGCTATTTATAATAGCTAACAACCATATATCACTAGACTAAATTAGATACTTGACTTATTATTGAATTTTTATTTTAAGTATAATATATAATTACAATTGAATTTCACACATTATCCAAACAATGGAAATGTTATGATTTTGAAAGCAAATTCTAAGTTATTTAAATTCTATAAAATTTGAATATTTATTGAATTCAAAATCAATATATCCAAACAGACCCTGATAAAATCTAACAAACTACCATACTTCTTTAATTATATAATTAATCTTTTACATATATTAATACATCTATACATTAAGAGTTGTTCTTGTGTGAAACTAGTTCTAGGATAAGCTATCCTAGAACCTGTTTTGCGAAAGTGCCTTTTCTAGTACAATAAAGTGCCTGGTGCAATATAAACAAAGTGCCTGATCTATTATGACACTAATAAACACATTTAAATCGGTTGTAATGTTAAATAATGCGGTGATATTGTTGAAAAATAGTGCTTGTTGTAGTGTTAAAAAGTGTCTGTTGTAGTAGTGCCTCTTGTAGTATTGAAAAATGTCTGTTGTAATATTGAAAAGTGTCAAGTGAATTAAAAAATACATGCCTGTTGTAGTGTCAAAAAGTGCCTTTTGTAGTATTGAAAACTGCCTTCTACAGTATCAAAAAGTGTCTCTTGTAGTATTGAAAAATGTCTGTTGTAATATTGAAAAGTGTCAAAGTGAATTAAAAAATGCATGCCTGTTGTAGTGTTAAAATATGCCTCTTGTAGTATTCAGAAGTGCCTTCTGCAGTATCAAAAAGTGTCAGGTGAGTTCAATTATTTACAATGTTAAAATGTGTCTGTTGTTGTGTAGAAAACTGCTTCTTATAAGTTTCAATTATTTATAAAAATGTCACCGCACATTTTAAAAAGTTTTATTTATTTACAAAAATGACACCGCACCTATTTAAAAACACGTTCTACGTTCAGACAAGCGTATAACATGTTTTACAAGAAATTTTCACATACTCCCTCCGTCCCAGCCCATTTAGGAAATTTTGAAATGGCACGGGCATTAAGGAATATTATTATAGTATTAGGAGAGAGAATGAGTGGAAAAAGTGTTGTGAGTGTGAAAAATTAAATAGGAGAGAGAATGAGTGGAGGGAATAGTAATTATAATGGTGTTGTGAGTATTAAAATAATGTAGGAGAGAGAATGAGTGGAGAGAATAGTGATTTAAGGTTTTCATTTTGGGAATTCTTAAGTGAAGTGGGACGCCCAAAATGAAAAGTTTTCTTAAGTGAGGTGGGACGGAGGGAGTACATTAATTGGAAAGAGTGATTAAATTAATTGGTAGCAGTATGATTCTACGCTCTTGGCCGCCTGATTTGATTTTCTGGCCTCATTCATTTCAAACACTAAAGAGAGTTGAGAACTTCAAATTAAGGTATTAGTACTTTTTATTGATTGTTACAAGAAATTAAAAAAAAAAAGAAATATAAATTATAAATTATAAATTAGTGTAAAATCTATTTTGTTATGCCCGGCACTCCATATCTTTTAATCAATAATTAAAGTTCATTTATATAAAAATTTGATAAATATCTTATTTAATATTTTCAATTTTGTTTATATCCAAACTTAAATTACTTTTGTACATGTATTGTTAAAATCTAAGAAAGAATATCAAAAAAAAAATCATTGAAAGGAATATATTTTCCTATTTTATATTCAAAAATAAAAGGGATAGATAAAGAACAAATTACCCCCATTCAAGGGCGGTCACAAGAATCAAGGGATAAAATTCCTAAAATTTCGAATACGGTCGAGGAGCAGCTATTATCTCCTCCATACTCTCATTATAATTTTATAAAAAAAGTCATGTCACACAAAAATACGGGTACACATTCTCTAAACACTATAATACGTCTTTCCTCCTGATTTATCATCTATACTATACATACATACTCTTATTTTTACATCGGTGGGTTTGCGACGTGGGTAAATTCCCGCGCCCTAAAGGTGTTCATTTTGCCGATCGTCCGTTAATTCGTCCGGACATTCAAAAGTTGAGTTTCCAACTAATTAAATATTTGGTGCGCCCATTTTTTGCATCATCATTCATAATTTAGTAGGGAAATAATCTAATGGAAAACAAGTTACTAATTCACATTTTAAATTTAAGTAATCAAAAATTGAAACAGGTAAATATGAAGATATTATCATTATAAATTAATGGTGGAGCCACATGCTTACGGTCACTTCCCCCATCTGATTTTAATAAACATAAATTTGGTAGTGTGATTTCAACAAATATAGTAGGGGTTTTAGTGTAAACCGTCTCTAGAAATATGAATAAAGATTTCTTTTAGTTGTGTCAAATTAATCAACAAAGTTCCAAAATGTAATTGCGATCCACTTTTCATATTCACAATAATTATCCATATACTTCACTTTCTTTCTCATATCCAACCATCTACACTCACAACACATCACCTTTTATATTTTTCTCTTTAATTCTCGTGCCAAATAAAATTGTATATATTTTTTTGATATGTAGGGAGTACATTATAATTTTTTATGATTATTTTTCTGTAACTTTATTATTACTCTATTTCAATCAAGAAATAAGAATTGAACATATTGAAATTGAAAGAGTATAAAATACTCTTGAAATATTCTTTTGAATTTTGTAATTATGATTTGTATTTTTTCCATAGATTAAATTAATGTAGAAAATAATTGTGAATATTTACTTAGTTTAGGATTGATTTTGTTTGACTAATAAATAATCTTTATTCTTAATAGTTATCATGTAAATAAGGTAGGTTTCAAATATGGCAAGAAAATTCATATCTGGTAAAAGATTCTATACTAATAAGGAAGTTTCAAATATGGCAAGAAGAATTCTGTTTATACAAGGATTCTATGTTGATAAATAAAGGAGTGACAAGAAAAATTCTTATTGAAGAAGGATTATTATCAACACCTATAAAAGGGAGAGCCGCCCCTCATTGTCAATAAAGGATTCAAGTGCGCAAAGAGAAAAATCAAAATTTTTAAAAGTGCTTCCTTGTTCTCGAAGCTTTATCGATTAAAGTATTGGTCTTCAAGATCGATTAAAGTAATGGTCTTCAAGGTTATTTTAGTTTTCATTATTCTATATCTATGAAGAACACTGGTTAGGAACAATCCATTATATGTTACTAACTTGTGCAGATTTTTGGATTGAATTCATAAGTTCTAGATCTAGAAATTTAGTCTTTTAGTATGTTTTGTGTTTAATTTGTTCTAGGAGTCTAGAACTCATTTAGTCTTTTCATTATTTTTATTTTCTTTCATTATATTCTGATGATGCAGGAAACGATTCAGATCAGCCTTAGTCCAGCAATAGGTTGATCTCCAGCTACTAGGACCTGAAACCACGAACAAATGACTTACAGGTTGGTATCCGGCTAAAACCCTCCGTCGTGAAGATGAGATGTCGAGTTATATGATAATATAAACTGTATGGAAATGACGTAATCTCAAAATAGCCAAGATGACATTATCTTTTTACGATGAATATAGTCATGTATATATAGTAGTGCCTCAGGATTAATAGAAATCCATTAAATCGTGAAGATAATATAGGCATAACGGTCTCCGTGATTGTAGGAGACGGTTATAGATTGAGTCGTGGATAAACGCACGTGTTTGTAGGTCGAGGTCACTGTGATGTACCCGATTTTTGAAATCAAACGGAGTCGCCACGCCATTTTTATTTTAAGGGCCAAAACTTTGAAAAATGCCCGAAATAAGAGATTTGGGTTCGGAGGTCACGTTACACGCCGGGAAGGACGTTAGTGTGCACCCGGAATGCCTCGTAAAACGAGTCTTCCAAACATTCAAAATCATTTGTTTGTGTGTGTGTGTGTGTGTGTGTTAATTTGGCCAAAATAAGTTGAAACTGAGGAAAGTAAAAATTGAGAATTCTTTATTAGACTTTGGACAGATCCCATGATTTTTGGTGTGATTTTTGGGCTGAATTTTGGTACTCAAAAGATTTTTGGAAGTTGGAAACCATTTCTGCCAGAATGAAAAAGGCAGTGGACACTTAATTTTGAAATGGACTTTAGGGCTTGAAAACTCCAGAATCTGGGAATAGTTCGAGAATAAAAAATGTTCAAAACACCTTAAATAAGGTTTCTGTAAAAGAACTTTTCATTTTCGAGATGATTTGAGGACCCAAAACCTTCTGGAAATCTCAGATGTGAAATCTGGACTTCCAGAGACTGATGAACTGACCTTTAAAAGAAAATTTGAAAAATGGAGTTTTACTCACGCAAAAAATAAAGTAAAAATATTTCTGGAAATCTCTAGATGTTGGCTACAAAAAGTGTTCTGTAGTCAACACCAAATTCCAAGTTTATCTGTGTCCAAAAAATTAGACCATGGACTGGGATCTTAGAAAATTGCTACTGGACAGCAACTTCTCAAGAAGGAAAACATGATTTTAAAGGGGGTTTTGCATCCATGCTTGTCCCCATTTCCCTAGGTTTTGATTAGTGATCACTTGACATTTTAGTGGTGAATCAACTATATCAAACCATCCTTGGGGTACATTAGGACTAAGCACTTCATTTGCTTGGGAAGGGGAATTTTATCCTTTGAAAAAGAGATTTAATGTATGAAAATGATTTTTAGGGTTTTGAAAATGTGTTTTCTTTGCAAGTAAGTAAGAACACTTTGAAAATAATGTTGATCCTTGTAGAAGATCATCCATGGAGATGAACTTCCATGGTGATCTTCTTGGATCTAAGAAAAGAAGATGAACAAACTACATTTTGGAGTTTGAAAATGCATGCATGGATGAATTTTAGGGTAAGGAGAGGGAGGTTATACCTATCTTCCTTGTGTTTTGTGTTTGAATGGATTCAAAGGCTTGAATGTGTTTAGGGCTTGAAAGTGTTTAGGGTTGATGATTTGAGTTGGTTAAAGAGAAAACAAGTAGATAACAATGAAGTCCTCTATGTTTTCTCTCTAATCCTCCTCCTAAGGGGTGATTTGAGCTTGGATTGGTGTATGTATGAGAGTATGTATGAGAGTGTTTTGAAGTGTTTGTGAGTGAGTGAGATTTGGGAAAGATTGGAGAGAAAATGGTGGCAATTCAAGTGAATTCCCACTGTTTTCTCTCTATTTTTCGCCAGTGTGCTGTTGCTGTGAGTGATTTGTGTTCTTCTCTCTTATTTTTGAGACTGGAGGGCTCAATTTATAGCCCTCTGAAAATGTCAAAGATGTCCGCGCGGATAGGGTCTTCAGCGTGCACTGTTCATTAAATGCTGCTTCAGGCTTTGGACACAAGGAATAATCTTTTGAAAATTCAAATTAATGCCGCTTTATGTTTTTCAACTTGCCCAATTCGGATTTTTCCAATTTCTTTTGCTTTTTGAGATTCCTTTCCTTGGTTTATCCTTAAATGGCAAACCCTAATCTACCCTTGCTTTGTTAGAAATGTTAGGAATGTTAGGAATTGTTAGAAATGTCATAACTTTCGTTAATTTTCTAACGAAAATACTAACAAGCTCAAATTGGAGCACTTACAGTAGCCCCTCGGCGACGGCGCTTTCGAAGGAAGCGGGGTCGTCGATAAGAGTAAGGCTCCATATTTGGCAGGATGATCAAGTGATCGAGTGGCTGAACCTATTTAATAGGCTACCTACGTATCCCGAAGAGGAATCAAGCCGGCCGTAGTTCGGGTCTTTGACCACGGAGATGATGGCGTTTTAGGTGCCTCGAACCGATGAGCGAGTTCGGTCGGTGCTGGAAAGAAACTCTGTTGGGGATAAGAGATGACCATTTTGGTCGGATGGCTGAAATTGGGAAGTCACCCGGGGATATGAATGACCATTTTGGTCGATGGCTATCAGCTCTACTGGGGATAGGAATGACCATTTTCGGTCGGATGACTGAAATTGTATATCCGCTCTGCTGGGGATGACCATTTTAGGTCTGATGGCTATCCGCTCTGCTGGGGATAGGAATGACCATTTTCGATCGGATGGCTGAACCTAATGATAGGCTACCTACGTATCCTTAAGAGGAATCAAGCCAGTCGTAGTTCGGGTCTTTGACCTCGGAATGACTATTTTAGGATGTCAACCTAAGATCTGACTATTTTTGGGAAGTCACCCTAAGATTTGACTATTTTTGGGAAGTCGCCCTAAGATTTGACTATTTTTGGGAAGTCGCCCTAAGATTTGACTATTTTTGGGAAGTCGCCCTAAGGTTTGACTATTTTAGGGAAGTCGCCCTATGATTTGACTATTTTTGGGAAGTCGCCCTGAGGTTTGACTATTTTTGGGAAGTCGCCCTAAGACTTGACTATTTTTGGGAAGTCGCCCTAAGGTTTGACTATTTTTGGGAAGTCGCCCTGGTAATGGTTTTGGTTTGTCGAATTAGGGGATGATTGCGATTTATCGCTTTACTCGTGTTGTGTGTGATAGCGTTTTAGGTGCCTCAAACCTTAATGATGGGGTCTTAGGTGTCTCGAACCTTGATGATGGCGTCTTAGGTGCCTCAAACCTTGATGATGGCGTCTTAGGTGCCTCGAACCTTGGTGATGGCGTCTTAGGTGCCTCAAACCTTGGTGATGGCGTCTTAAGTGCCTCAAACCTTGGGGATGGCGTCTTAGGTGCCTCAAACCTTGGTGATGGCGTCTTAGGTGCCTCGAACCTTGATGATGGCGTCTTAGGTGCCTCGGACCTTGATGATGGCGTCTTAGGTGCCTCGAACCTTGATGATGGCGTCTTAGGTGCCTCGAACCTTGATGATGGCGTCTTAGGTGCCTCGAACCTAGATGAAGAGTGATCTGGAGTATCAATTTGTTTTGAAATGATTTCCTTCGATGTTCGTATCCTTTCGTTGGGGACAGACTCCGAGGGGATAGACAGTCTTTTGGTGGACTTCATTTGAAGGGACCGAAATTCCGTTAACTTTCGTCGGGGATGAACCTAAGCTGAGGTTTAGAAGTATGAACCTAAATGAGAATTCAGTTCAGGAGTATGAACCTAAATGGGGACCTAGTTCAGGAGTATAAACCCAAGTGGGGACCTAGTTCAGGAGTATGAACCTAAATGGGGACCTAGTTCAGGAGTATGAACCTAAGTCGAGGTTTTATACCTGAGGGAGACTGTTCGAGGGCGTTCTCGCTGGGGAAGATTCGAGCTTACGAGGATTACCGGGAAAAGGGTGACCGTGTTGGTCAAGTGGCTGGACCTACGGTAGGCTACCTACGTATCCCGAGTGGGAATCAAGTCTGGACGTAGTTCGACAACCGCCGGGATGGTCTTTGATGGTTTGACGGTATTTGGGAGTCACCCGAGGTTTGACTATTTTGGGAAGTCACCCTAAGATTTGACTATTTTTGGGAAGTCACCCTAAGATTTGATGATAATGTTCTTTTAGAAAAGTAGTTGACTAAGATATGCTTTCATACCTGTGTTGTGCTTACCTGTAGCTGCCGAAGGACCGAGGCTACTACCGATGTTGATGAAGAGTTGTTGGGTTGCCGTTCGTGGGACGGTTTCTGCTGACGATTTGCTGTCTTTGGAGGCATTTTGACCTGAAGGGGGGAGTTTGGTTGAATCTGCATCTTGCTGGTGATCGTCAACCTTGTAGAAGTTGTTGAGCTTGTCTTCACATTGGGACTTCTTGCTTTTGAGAACTTGGTGTCTCTGACCGATTTGTTTGTGAGAACTTGGCATCTCTGACTGTATTATATTTGAGAACTTGGCGTCTCTGACCGAATTGTTTGTGAGAACTTGGCATCTCTGACCGTATTATATTTGAGAACTTGGCGTCTCTGACCGATTTGCATTTGAGAACTTGGCGTCTCTGACCGTATTGTATTTGAGAGCTTGGCGTCTCTGACCGTATTGTATTTGAGAACTTGGCGTCTCTGACCGATTTGCATTTGAGAACTTGGCGTCTCTGACCGTATTGTATTTGAGAACTTGGCGTCTCTGACCGTATTGTATTTGAGAACTTGGCGTCTCTAACCGATTTGCATTTGAGAACTTGGCGTCTCTGACCGTACCGTATTTAAGAACTTGGCGTCCCGACCGTGCATTGTATTTGATAACTTGGCGTCTCGACCGAACCGTATTTGAGAACTTGGCGTCTCGACCGAACCTGTATTTGAGAACTTGGCGTCTCTGACCGATTTGTAGACACTGGAGGTGATCTGCACATGTTTTGCCCGGAATCATCTCTTGTCGAAAAGGGGCATTTGATTTCTTGCGATTTTGTTGAAACCATTGATTTTGGACTTTGGTAAATATCTTCCTTGTTGAGGGTAAGTCTCAATAGCGAAGGAAAATGGTCTTTCACGTTTGAATCCTTGCATTGGTTAGTAGAGAGGAAGATGTATATATGACATTCATGATGACAGATGCATGCATAGAATCGTAATGATTATGACAATATCACCGCATGTGTTCGCGAGATGATGCATTTACTTGCTTTCGAAGATGCACTTAGCCTAAGCTTTTGGCGGGGAAATTATGATTTATGATCTTCAATCACTTAGGATTTTTCCTATTGATTCAAGTTTTGTGCATGCTACATGAGCCCTTGGGATATTTTTGTGGGGATGCATGGTGATGAGAGGGATGCATTGGGATGTATGTGTCCGGAGACCGTTTGGAACAGATTTTGAGCAAGTGGGGAGGTGAGAGCCCTCGATTACGATTTAAACAAATGGGTTGTTGATGAGGTTTTGTTAACGGTATCACATGGACCTCAATCTTGATGAGATTGGATTCGGATCCCGGGTCTTGTTTGGAATTTTCCCTCTCAATTTTGGTCATTTGAAGCCGATGCCGACGCTCTAGGGCACGTTGATATGAGTGAAACTTCTTTCATTTGGGTGAGCCGTGACTTGGCCGAAACCTTGTTCGGAGAATGACTTGATGGAATTGCTAATGCCGGGTGAAACCCGGATCTTAGACTCCGACGCTACAGAAGCCGCTATGTACCAAGTTCAAGGCGAAAATCTAGCCGTTGATGTGACTAGACCTTTCTTGTGACTTGATAAAATTCAGTCCAGAGGACCGGCTTGGCAAAGTCCAGATTTCGAAGAAGTGACTTGGCGAAGCCCCAATCTTATAACCTCGTTGTGATTTCGACACAATTAGCGAGCCCCAATCCGATTGGTAATACAAAGCAATCCCGAAAATAATCCGATGAAGATCGAATCTATCTTGTAGTGAAGAACCCAATGTGGACCCAAAGACGACTATATAAGCCCCACTTGAAGAGCCGATACAGAGAACCCGGGAGAACCGCTTAGCAAAGCCCCAACGTGAAGAAATTCAGAGTAGTCTAACGTAGGAGGCACCCATCTTTTCGCACCTTAGTCAACCGATTCTTGGACAAGACTCAGAAATGTTTACGTGCAGGGGCATATCTTTTGAAAGGTGGGAATTTCTCCCGAATTTGTGTATGACACTCTCGCTTTTGGTTTGACTCTTTTGAGAGAGTATAAGCATCACAAGGTGTGGAAAAGTGTATGGAAGCCCCTGCTGATAGAAAGACAGTGTTTGGCTCTATTTCCCTATGATGGAGAGAGAGAAGACTTGTCGAGACACTTGAAAACTTGTTTTATTCGTGATGATCACAAGGCTACTTAAAACCCTTTGTTAATGTTCGGGTTATTCAACCCCTAAATCTGATATGAACAAATATTTTGATTAATCACAAGGAGAAAATCAACTGATATCGAGAATCAAGCTCGGAAGGGCGGAAAGTGTATAGGGACAATCCTTGATGAGAACGGATTTTTTTTTTGGAATTTGTTTGTGATTTCGACCGGACCATTTCTGGTTGCCTACGTTCCCTTCATTATGAAGAGCTCAGGTCGCCGTAGTTCGGGCTTATCCCGAATGAAGAGAGAATGAGTGTGAAAATTCAAGACTTTGAGGTTCTTTTGGGAATTTGAGGATTGGAGATTCGAATAACATATCCCCTTAGAGTGTCCATGAAAGACACGGATGCGAAGCCCAGCTGGGACATCCACGGCAAGTGTTTGTGGAGGAGAAATGAAATATGCTCACATGAAATGTCGAATGAATCAGACTTGAATTTGCACAATCTTTGATCATTTGAGCCGAGATGGATTTGGCTCCAATTTAAGCAAGCAATGAAGCATTAATTTGATTTAGCTCCTGAAGATATTGGAATGAAATTACTATCCGGTAAGGACTGTAGCTGGGTTTCCGGGCTTCGATCGGCCATCGGGTGATTTGGAAAGTTGTGACCTCTTAAGATGAGAGGTCGGCTGGGCCTTTTGCTGACTGAACCTCTAAAGATAAGAGGTTGGCTTTTAGGGATGTGTTTGGGAAATCTACGGCGGGAAGATTGATTGCCTCTAAGAATGAGAGGTCGATTTTGACTTTGGCCAAAGGCGAGGGTAATGGCAATGGGAATATCCTCTAAAAGCGAGAGGATGGCTTAGGGTTGATTTAAGGTAATGGTGAGAGGAAGTCCAAGCCGTCGAGAACTTTTGCGAACTTGCGAGGATTCGGGCTTCTTTTTTATCATGGGAGAGCTTCTTGAGAAGTTTGGGGACTTTTGCCGAATTGTGAGGATCGACGGTCCTTCTTTTTTTTTTTGAAGTTCTTGCTTGAGCTTTTCTATTTTCTTTCTTCTTCTTTTTTTGAAGAGCCTCCTGAGACGTTGAGGATTTTTGCTGAATTGTGAGGATTTAAAATCCTTCTTTTGATAATTTGGAAGGCCTCTTTGAGGAATTGGGAATTATCTTTCCTTGCATCGTCGACTCTCGAAGCTAACTTCTTTGGCGTTGCTTGGACTTCTCTTGGCAAGGAGCAAAGGTGATGGCTGAATGGGGTTTCAAAACACGCCGATCTTGAAATGAAAGGGTATTGTTTAGCGGGGTGAGGTAATGTTTTTCCTATGGGTGAAAGGCTTCAACCGCAATCCCTACCGGATGACCTAAACGAGATTAAGTCTTCATTGCTTGCTTAAGCTTTAAATGAGAAAAGATCCATGCAAATTCATTGAGCAACGAGATGATGATGATGAAAGGGATGTGAGCATATGAGATGCAAGATGAGGAGTTGGTAAGTCCCAATTTGAAAAGGATATCAATTGATTTTCTCACTTCGATTAATTTAAATATTAATCATTTCAAAGAATTAGTGGTTGAGCAGCACAAGTGATCATCTAGGATAAAACCATTTCAATTAAGTGTAACGTGGGTGTGCAAGTGATGTCTCGAGTCTAGCAAGAAAAGAAAAAAGACTTATATTAAAAGTTAGACATTTAACTACTATGTCCAAAATGGACTACAACGACAAATGTCCAGGAAGGACTTAGGTGAAAGAAAAGTACTAGAACCTATGACGGTTGACTTAAAAGATTATTTTAAAGATAGGCAGCCCCTAGTCTAGCCGCTCTTTGTTGTTGGACCATGCATCTACTCTTCGACGCTGGAGATGGGGCTATTGCAATTCTTTCCATCAGGATTTCTTTGGCAATCCCTTGCCCAATCCAGCCATTTTCATTGCCTGCGATGACTGGTTCATCGATCACAAAAGGGCGAGTCAAATTCCATTATGCCCACGAGTCTTGAATCACCAAACTCGACCATGTTGACGCTCATGTTGTTATTTCTAGGAACGGGTTACCGACAAGATTGGGCCCTTCAGGCACCTCTAACTTCCCTTGCTCAATCAAACCTTGGATTGCCTTTTTCAGGGGGGCGCAATCGTCTGTCAAGTGCCCATGGTACTGATGAAAGGCACAATGCTTGGAGGTATCCAAAGGAGCATTGGGGTTTCTGGGCTGATAGTTTCTCATGGGTTCGAGGAGACCCTGCTTTAGCAAGCTATTGAAAACTTTGCTTAAGGGAACACCCAAATCCTTGGGATGTGATTTTTCCTTTGGGGAGAATAAACTCTTAACGCTCTTTGATTCGAGATTTGGTCATTGACTTGGTCACCATTCTGAACGGGGTTCGCCGGTTTTGGTCCATTGGGGCACTCAAGCTTGCCCGCTTCGATTAACCTTTGAACCGCTCTCTTCAAGACTGTGCAGTTGTCGGTCGTGTGGCCATAATGATCATGGAAAGCGCAGTGCTTACTCATGTCGAGGGGTGCATTTGAGCTCCTCGGATGGTAGTCCTTGAGAGGCTCCAAAAGGCCTTCCTTTACTAAACCCTTGAAAATTAAGCCCATGGGCATCCCAAAATCATCAAAATGTTCTCGTTGCCTTAGAGGACCACCATTTCTTGGTTGCTTTTGGATGCCGTCATTTGTATGCAATGCCTTCTTTCCTTTGATGGATGTTGCAGCCGTGTTGGAAGGGTAAGGTTTATAGCGATGAGACATGTTCCGACCCGTAGTGCTTCCCCGTGCACGAACCCTTTTGATGTAATCATCGATGTAATCGTCGAGATTTGACCTTTTGTAAACCTCATTCGTGTCAGATACACAAGATTGGTATGGTGAGATGGCCCGAGTCGAGCGATCGTCGATACTCTCGTTGCTAGGCTTTTCTTGTACCTTCTCAATTGGTTCTTTCAATAATCCATTGGACGAGTCAATAGGAACACTAGGACTGCACGACACCGCCACAAGATCGGCATCGCAAATGAAACCACAAGAGGGAAGTACTTTGGTGGGAGGGATGACAATCTGAGCATTAAGATCGTGACCGTAACCCTCCTCATAAGGCCTGGCAGTTGCCGAAGATGAGGATATATGCCTCGTAATGGTTGGATACCAGGGAGCAGTGAGTGTGGATCCAAAAGGCTGTTGAAGATATGAGATTTGAGGCATCGTAATAGTAGGACTGAACGTGTCTTGACCACACTGAGGAACGTGACTACAAGGGTAATGTGCATACCGTACTTGATGAGCAGAGCAGCTTGCGTAATGCCCGGGTGGAGAATTTGATGAGGAGCATTTGACCTTGTCGGACTTCCCAACCGGGAGGGACGAGGTAGAGCTTGGAGGATGTTGTGAATACGGTAAACCCGATGAAGTGGTGATAAGAGCCTGGTGGCCCATGTGATCTTGCAAGATCATAGGGGCAAGTGTGCTTTGAGAATTGGAGGAAGCAAGCCGGCCCTCTCGAACCATGGAGCCCGAGAAGCAAACCGACCCAAAATGGCTTGCGGAGCCATGTCACACCGCTGGGCTTGAGAAGTCGCGAACCGACCCATTCCGAGATGATGACCCAAACCAGACCGATGTTGTGAAGTAGTAAACCGACCCCTTCCAAGCCGTGGGGCGAAAGGCAACCGATTCAATCCCGGTGGTGAGACCCGAGAGGCACCGGGGGCAGTTGACCTAGATCGGATCGCTGAGGAGTATCGAGCCGTAGGGCCGAGATGTACCGAACCGACCAATTCCAGCATCGATGGCCCGGGCCAGACCGAGGTTTTGGAGTAGCGAACTGACCCATTCCAAGCCGCGGCGTAAACAGATCGATTGAAACCCAAAGGTGAAAACCGAGAGGTGCCAGGGAAGTTGACCAAGATCGGACTGTTGAGGAGTATCGATACGATGAGGCCGAGAGGCAAGCCGAGTGATAGGTTGGGGGATGCTTGGCCCATTAGTAGTTCCACACGAAAGGGAACAGGCATTTGACGGTAGTTGGCATACCCGGGAGGGTAATTAGTTCCAACCTTCGCATCAACCGTAAAGGTTCCATTAGGGTTGCGAACAATTGCTAGCCCCCGGTTTCGATACCTTCCCATAACCGATCGATCTCGAGCCTCTTGATGTTGTCTTATCTGTTCCAACATCTCGATTCCACCGCTCGGCATTTTGCGAATTTTCGGGGTGCGGATCTCGTACGTCCCCCACCGTTCTCCTCTCGAGTTGGCCATTCGAAACTTTGAGCCGAAGCGAGGAGGAAACCGATGAAGTATCTCGACTCCGGAATGACCGAGCCGAACAAACGATGACCCGGGGCTTGATCCAAACTTTGCTTACTGTGGAAGGCACGAAAGGGTGTGGTTCGGACTCGGGAAAGCGGAACGAGGTTGGTGTTTGGGCTTAGGGCTCATGCAACATGCGATTATTTGTTTAAATTTACTTAAAACATGTTTTATTAAACCTAATCGGTTGGAAAAGATTGCTCTTCTTTTTCACAAACTACTCGGGATCCTCGGGATCAGCCGGGCCCCGTCACTACGTCTATAAGCCCCTCGTATTCCACCCGTATTTCGACCTCCCAGGTGGACAGCCCGGCGAGGGTCCTATAGGGCAAGCGGGTCCCACCGACCGAAAGAAAAACGATCCTAAAAGTCTGGCGGGTAATCGAGTCTTAACGAGCATTCTATGTAAATTACGGACAAAGCTGACGTCAAAAGTCAAGATCATGTCCGAGGGCTCGACAAAAAGTCGGCATGATTTGGACTGATAAATGTCCACAATTGATCTTGACTTGTCGTCAATTAGGCCGTAATTAGGCATGGAATAATCATTAATCCTTGATGACTCAAAGGTCATGCCGGGAGTCGTTGTATAATTTGTGCCGCCGAGCCGAAGTCAAGGCGCGGTCAATATCTTGGTCAAAGTCTGCGGCGAAAAATCGGCATGAGCTTCAACCGATTAGGGTCCCCGAAAGATATTGAGTCGGTATGCCGACAAAGGCTTGAAAGGAAAGGTCTATACACGAGACAGGCATGACACAGACCAAACTAAAAACCAACCGGGTCTCTAACAAAGTATGTCACGGACAAGTGCATGGTCGACACGAGGCTCCATGGGATGTTTGGGTAGTCCTGTGCTTGCACCGAGAGGCGTAATAAGACCAAACGGGCCGCGACAAGGATTTCCCCGGGTTAGGGACGTAGTGTGCAGTGTAAGGTCACGTGCGCGTAGTGTGCAAGCAGTCTATCTTCTTTTTCTGAGTAAAATAGAAATTTTTCATGTGTCTTAAAAATATGATGCATGATTTATTTTTTTTTGAAAATATTCTTTCTTTTATTTTTGAAAAAAAAAAAAATTTGAATTTTTTTTTTTGAAATTTTTTTTTGAAATTTAATGAACACATAAGCACATAAGCACAAAAATTCCGACAGTTAGGGACATGATTCCGACAGTCAAAATTTTGACTTTTTCCGAGGCGGCCAAAACAACACGAAAATGTGCAAAAATCAACACACACAACAAATGATTTTTAATGCCGGGACGGAAGCTTGACCCTCAAAAGCTTTTCTTTTTTTTTTCTTGAAAACAATGATACCGGTACGTGGGATTGTTAAACCACAATTTATCCCCGACTCGTGTTAGGAGGCGATAACGGGAAGTTTAATGGTTTCCACCAATATACCAAATATCATTTTTTTATTTAGAAAAAAAAAACTTATTTGTCCCCAGCAGAGTCGCCACTGTGATGATACCCGATTTTTGAAATCAAACAGAGTCGTCACGCCATTTTTGTTTTAAGGGCCAAAACTTTGAAAAATGCCCGAGATTAGAAATTTGGGTTCGGAGGTCACGTTACACGCCGGGAAGGACGTTAGTGTGCACCCGGAATGCCTCGTGAAACGAGTCTTCCAAGCTTAAAAACCATTTGTGTGTGTGTGTGTGTTACTTTGGCCAAAATAAGCTGAAACTGAGGAAAGTAAAAATTGGGAATTCTTTATTAGACTTTGGAAAGATCCCATGATTTTTGGTGTGATTTTTGGGTTGAGATTTGACACTCAAAAGATTTTTGGAAGTTGAAAACCATTTCTGCCAGAAGGAAAAAGGCAGTGGACACTTAATTTTGAAATGGACTTTAGGGCTTGAAAACTCCAAAATATGGGAAAAGTCCGAGAATGAAAAATGTTCAAAACACCTTAAATAAGGTTTCTGTAAAAGAACTTTTCATTTTGGAGATGATTTGAGGACCCAAAACCTTCTGGAAATCTCAGATGTGAAATCTGGACTTCCAGAGACTGATGAACTGACCTTTAAAGGAAAATTTGAAAAAGGGAGTTTTACTCACGAAAAAAATAAAGTAAAAATATGTCTGGAAATCTCTGGATGTTGGCTACAAAAAGTGTTTTGTAGTCAACACCAAATTCCAAGTTTATCTGTGTCCAAAAAATTAGACCATGGACTGGGGTCTTAGAAAATTGCTACTGGACAGCAACTTCTCAAGAAGGAAAACATGATTTTAAAGGGGGTTTTGCATCCATGCTTGTCCCCATTTCCCTAGGTTTTGATTAGTGATCACTTGACATTTTAGTGGTGAATCAACTATATCAAACCATCCTTGGGGTACATTAGGACTAAGTACTTCATTTGCTTGGGAAGGGGAATTTTATCCTTTGAAAAAGAGATTTAATGTATGAAAATGATTTTTAGGGTTTTGAAAATGTGTTTTCTTTGCAAGTAAGTAAGAACACTTTGAAAATAATGTTGATCCTTGTAGAAGATCATCCATGGAGATGAACTTCCATGGTGATCTTCTTGGATCTAAGAAAAGAAGATGAACAAACTACATTTTGGAGTTTGAAAATGCATATATGGATGAATTTTAGGATAAGGAGAGGGAGGTTATACCTATCTTCCTTGTGTTTTGTGTTTGAATGGATTCAAAGGCTTGAATGTGTTTAGGGCTTGAAAGTGTTTAGGGTTGATGATTTGAGTTGGTTAAAGAGAAAACAAGTAGATAACAATGAAGTCCTCTATGTTTTCTCTCTAATCCTCCTCCTAAGGGGTGATTTGAGCTTGGATTGGTGTATGTATGAGAGTATGTATGAGAGTTTTTTGAAGTGTTTGTGAGTGAGTGAGATTTGGGAAAGATTGGAGAGAAAATGGTGGCAATTCAAGTGAATTCCCACTGTTTTCTCTCTATTTTCGCCTTGATGTCTTTATTCTTTGTGAGTGATTTGTGTTATGTAAACTGAGAGAGGAGGGTTCAATTTATAGGCCTCTGGAAAATGCAATCATGTCCGCGCGGAGGGTATTGTAAATGTGCATTGTTCATTAAATGCTGCTCTAGGCTTTGAACAGGAAGAATAAAATTCAAAAATCCAGCCGGTTTATGTTCCAACTTTCAATTTTTGGTTTTTCCAATTTCTTTTGCTTTTTGAGATTCTTTCCTTGGTTTAACTTTAAATGGCAAACCCTAATCTACCCTTGGTTGGTTAGAAATGTTAGAAATGTTAGAAATGTTAGGAATGTTAAAACTTCCGTTAATTTTCTAACGAAAATACTAACAACTCAAATTGGAGCACTTACACTATCGTACGACCATTTTCTGGGCGCTTGTAAATTGGATATCCATCTTCATCAATGATTGTCTTTTCACAGAATTTCTTTGGAAAATATTTGGTGCAACAACCCTTAGCCATGCATGGAGAGTTATACCCTGCTTTCCCACAAGGATCATGAATCATCAAATCCTTCACAGCATTGTAATATTGTGGATCTATAGATTTATCCGGAATCTCAGCAGATATTATTTTGTCTATTCTATCTACGGTAGAATCATCAGATTTATTATCAAGCCATAAGATGATATGAACATGTGGCAGATCATGTTTCTGATACTCAATGGTGTAAATAACTGTAACAATTAGAAATTATAAAACATAAGCTGATCGTAACATTAATTTTATATAATAGAAGAAATATAATTATGTGTGAAAAAATTAAATTCAATTCATCAAATGGAAAATTAGAGAAATGATAAGTAATGAAATAAATTCATACCTGCTAGAACTTTTCCAAAGATTTCTTTCTTTTCTAGATCATCCATCAATTCATCTAACTTGGCTTTAAAAATACGGCACATAATATCAGCCCTATCTTGTGGTTGTTTGCCATTCTTTCTTAGGAATCGTTGAATCTCAGGCCATTTTGGATTACATGTAAATGTAATTAAAAGATTAGGATAACCAATCCATTTGCAAATTGCCATTGCATCTTGATAATTTTGGATCATGTATCTCGCACCTCCAACAAAGCTAGATGGCAAGCATATTCTTTTGCCACTACTTGAAGGGTCATGTTCTCCCTTAGCAAGAGCTTCAGTCAAACCTTTAGACATTTCACATCGTAGTTGCTTTTGATGTGTCCTCATAAAAGTCAAACGTCCTGCCTCGACCATTGTCCATGTATCAACTAAATATTGTTGAAACAATCTTTCGGAATGGAAAATATTATCAGACTTTGATTATCTTTGATGCATCCTATAAGAAAAGTACTCTCTCATGCTCAATTTATAGCGTTTGCCATCTGTTGATTCGATTTGGACATCCCTGAGAAAAATAGATTCTCGATAACCATCTTGTCCAAATAAAAATAGCAAGGGATATTGCAAGCCTAAGTAAGAAGGATGAAGCTCGGTTATCCTTTGAAGCAACCATGTCTGAGTCTCGATAACAATATCCCTCTCACCAATTGAATTCTCGAAATCTCCGACCAATAACAATGCAACATCATCTTTAGTTGGTAGATCATAGCATCGACCATCAGTTTTACGCCTAGCAATTAGTTTCAGTCTCAAATTGGTTTCATTTTTTTCATGCAAGGAGTCATGGACCATTCGAAATGACTTCACAAGAACATTATTCTCGTCAAGAATCTTCTTCAAATCATTAACAATCTCCTCATGCAAATGCTTCTTAATTTGATCATCCCTATTTTGTTTCATTAAATAAGAAAATATAATTATTAAAAAAACAAAATAATGATGCATTAAATAAGACAAAATTATTTTAGAAATTATAGACATACCCAATGGAGCGAATTCTATTGTCAACTTCATGCTCCGTGTCATAAATATACAACTGAGCAAATTTAGGAGGGTTCCCTTCAGTTGGTATCAAACCACCAATATAATGATAGTTTTGACCATATAATTTGAAAACAGGTGGACTATTTCCTCTATTAACACCATGATCAATCTTACCTCCCATCGAAGTAAATGAGAACATCATATTATAGAATCGAATGTTGGACTTAAAAAGTCGACTTTACTCAGACTCGACATATAATAAATCTTTAAATAACTTCGGAGGTTCAGGCATTGGAGGTAATTGAACCTTTTCATGCATACAACAACCATAATACTTTGGTGCCAACGTTGACTTGAAACGTTTATTCAACCTCTCTGCATACCAAAACATTGCATTGCAATGGGGACATACGTGCAAAGGGTCACCAAAATCCATGTACACTATATGGAAAAAGAATATTTATTAAAACTAATATAAAAAAATATAATATTCAACATAATTTTCAACATAATATTAAAAGTAAAAATAATGTAAAACGTACCTCCAGTAAAATAATTATCATCATCCAAATTATTGAGATTAAATGAAATCGGGGAAACAAATGAGCCTAAATTATTGGATAAAAATTAATATTATTAAAATAATGAAAAATAATGTAATAAAATTTCTTATATAAAGATTAGGAAAACAGAATTACTCTTTCGTTTTCTACTCTTATTTGCATCACAGTTCAATCTGGACTTTGAAGACTTCTCACGATGAGTAGAATTAAAAACAATGGACTGATCTGAGGCGATATCTGTATAAAGACATAACTTTAAATTATAAGTGAATTTAAAAAAATTTTAAAACACAAAAAATATTACAAATGAAATTAGAAATATAATAATAATGGAAATATTTACCAAATTTGCTTTTTGACTTAGCAGTAGTAGGTGTAACAAATGAAAATTCTTCATCATTGGTCAAGTCAATTATTTTTGATGACGGTGTCCCTATAAAATAAGTAAAAAAGTGAATATTTTTTAAAGATGTTGGGAAATATACAAATTTAGAAATGCGAAGGAAAAGTTACCCTTTTCTGATATTTTATTTTTTTTTTAATAAATTGAGTATCATGGGCAGTCTTCAATTTTTGTGACTTCAAATTAAATACTTGTGAATCAAAAGGGGTTTTTACTGCAGTACTTCCATTACTATTGTTTGATATATAGTGCTTCTGACCACATTCCCTATCAATTTAAAGATAAATGAATTTGTCATGAAGTGTTAAAAATATTGACAAAATGGAATATGTACCATTACCATTAGTTATATCAGAAAATGGCATGATTTGAGAAGATTGACGGGAACTTGTTGTCGATGCAGGCACAGTCATTATGTTATGTTGAACATTATTTTCTGCAAAAAATGAAATGAGAAACAAATAAACGTCCAAAATAGCTACATTTTGTTTTTGGCTTAAATAAATATATCAATGACACTATGAAACGAAAATTGTCTACACAATTTGATAAAATAAAGAGATAACACATAACAATATAGTTTAAGACAAAAAAAAAAGCCAAAAGAAAATATTATGAAAACCATATACGGACCATTTATTTTTCAAAAGCCCAATAACAAAATAAAAATCAACCCAATTATACAAAAGCCCAAACCCAATTACTACATTATCCTATTATCCTAATCTAGGTCTGGAAAGAATTATCCAGAAAATCAAACCCTAGATTCAAACGCATACGTAACACTCTTTCCTTCCCAAAGCGATTTACCAAACAAATCGTCGTAACTGAGTGGAAATCAACGAAATCCAACATTACGACGATTAGATCGATGAAAGGCGTTCAAGATGAGCTTCGCCGTAAAGTTATTCATGAGTAGGGACCGAGATCGTGGTTTAATTGATGGCTCTCCCAAATGGTTGCAAAAATATATTCAGACTTTCGAATTCGAAGGTATAATTTCGTAGATCTCGTTTTAATCTTGCTGTATTAGTGTAATTTAATAAATTTGATTAGATCTAGGTCAAAAATTTTGAATATCAGTGGTATTTAGGTATAATCTATAAGAAATATTGAGAAAATGAAGCACGAAATATTGATACGAATTTATTTTGAATTCATTTGATTTAAAATAGGAATTTGTGACAAATAAATGAAACCCTTAATTAGGATAACTAACCGTGTAATGAAATTGATAGAATTATTTATAAAGTAATTTCTTGCATAAATAATTTGTTCTAATTTAATCATATAATAATTATATTTATTACGTTGTTTATTTCTCATTTATATATCTAATTATTTGAATATAACCTAACAGCTAACGGTATGTAATGAGACTTATAAAATAAAAATAGATAAGAGAAAAGACAGTAGACTAATATATATAAACACATTACAAAGAAGAAAAAAAAAATACAAACTGAAATAAAGAAAAAAGAAATACAGAACAACAGAAATTTAAACTTGATTTAGACAACAAAAGAACCACCATCACAGCCACCATCACCCTTATCAAAGGGTTTCTTCTTGAAATCAACCTTTTTACAAAGAGGGGGGATCAAGAGAACCAAATAGCTCTAGGATGTTCCTAAAGTATTCAGCTAAGGCTATATGCTCTCCCCTAGATGCATTAGAAAAATTAGATGACCGGCTAGCATCGATAGCGTGCTGTAAGAGTGAGTTGTGACCCATACGTCGCAACTTACATCCAGTGCAAGGCTTGAATGGGCAACTGTAGGACATTTTAGAGTAGTAACAGTTATAATTTGGTATACGAATGTGGCCAAAGTAAAGCTTCTTAGTAGTTTCGGAGAATGCATGATTCTGCTCCTCTGTGTCAGAATCAATTTCTTCAGAAGAGGAACCATTTTTGTCAGACATTTTGTGGTTCTTGAGAAAACTAAGGATGAAATTATAGAAGGTATCGTATTGGAAGGGAAGATACATATATATACCCAAAAAAATGACCAAAACAACATTGATGAGAATAGATTAATTACCAACAACCTGTTATAGGGAAATGGTAAAAATTAAAGCCAAATAGATATTAAATACACTAATAGCGGCTGTAGGGAAATAAAGTGAAGATATTTGTCATAAATACATGGATTACTTCTTGGAAACTTGAGTAATCATTACACTTGTAGACATAGTGAACTTCTCTAGAGTTCCTAACCTATGAGGCATTAAGCAATTTTTCTGATGCTTCTATTTAATTGATAATTTCCCATTTGAAACATTCATATTCAGTGCATGTTAAACAATGTTTAAAATTTAAAATTTGTTTTAACTATCATACATTCTTTTAAATTACTGAAGTAAATGTAAATGTATATTGTAATTACAATTGTAGAGAAAATGACTAACTAAAACATTAAATAGCAATCCATTATTAAAACGTAATTAATTTTTAGAAATAATTTATTATAATGAAAAACAGAGATAGAAAAAAAAAATTAACTTGGATTTTCTATATAATCTTCATTCTCTTAAACTTGAGCAAAGAACTAAACAAATGATAGGTACAATGATAGAAAACTATAGGGAAAGTGTAGAATGTATTTTACAAAAAATTATTTGTGAATCAAAATAAATAATGGTAAAAATAGAGGACATACCAGAATCATCATTTTCAGACTTCCTCTTCTTGCATATTATCATTGACTTTGTGATCTTCATTGCTCTTGTAATGAATTATGCAGTTTCTTTTTTGTAAGATAATAGAATTTGATAACTGATTGGAGTTTAGTAAAAAACTATTCCTGAACTGTGATAGACACTTATATAAAGGAGTCAAGTGATTTTGTGAGGGGGATTCAAAGAGTCAAGTGAACCTAGACATAAGAATTGTACTTAAAATATTTTTTTAAGCTACAATATTAGGTATAGATAATTAAGTGTAATTGAACTATTACTGATGAAATAAAATTTATAATCATTCAGGTCTAAAGTATCTTACAATATAGTAAAAAACACATTTGAGTTGGAAAATAATTATCAAAAAAAAGTTGAAGACCTAAAATAATTACATAAAAAACTATATTACAAACTCCTAGTCAATATAAGAATTAAAAAAAAGTTAATTTTGATGTAATTTCGATTAACAGAAGTGGTTTTTATTAAAGAATAGCGTAAATTAAAAGAAGGTATTTTTAATGAATCAATATGACTTAGGATATCCGTAAATTATAATCTATTTTATATTTATATTATATTGGATACAATATTTGTTTTAACATGTACTGTTTTAATAAACATTAATTTCTTCGTAAGATGATTGGATTCATGACTTTAGTTTTGGTACAGGACAAAATGACATTGCCAAAACCTTGAACCTGAAAACTTGATGTTTATGTCGAAGATTATTTATTTGAAGACGGCGTACATGAAAAGAAGGTATTTTAATAGCACCATTCTAATGTAAATCATTTGTAACTTAAATTATATGACATAAAGAGTATAGATAATGTTTTTAAGTCCTAATTGGCTTTATTCTAACATTAAGTTTAATTATGCATTTTGTTTTCCAAGTAATGCAGATAATTTTGTTATGGAGATCTTTCAGAGGGGTCTTATGTTAGAGGACAAGTAAGTTTCTCTAATCTATCTTCCATTGTCTTCATTTAAATTACATGCTTTATTAAGGACATAATTTTAAGGGATTTTTAAGTGAAATGATTAAGTTGGTAGAAATAAGTTTAATAGAAGACCTAATAACTTGTTGGATCAAAAAAAGAACAAAAATAATAACCCTACAAAAATTATACAGCCAACATTTATAGTTATTGATAAAACAATTATTCATAAAATATGGTTCAATGGGGTATTAAAATAAACAATTCAGGTAGTATAAAATTAATTTCTCAAAAAACAAACCAAAAGAGAGTGTAAAAACACTTTAACATTTAAAGAAAGGATATAAGTTCAACCAAGACATAAAACTGTTATAAAGTTTAAATTAAAAAGAAATGTACCCCAAAATGAACTAAAAAACAACAAATCTGACAAAATAAGACAATTGTTCAAATTAAAATATTTCAAGAAGATTCCAAAAAAAAAACACTTAGACAGTAAAATTTTCAGTCTTTCTCAATCTTGATATCCTTTTGTAAATGAATCCCATCCTTGTTACTTGATCCACCATCACCTGTTAATGTGCTTGTAGCCGTGTCTTCAAATGACAAAAATCTTCTCTTCAAATCAACATTTTCTGGGGTCTTTTCTTCATTATCACCACAAGAATCATTTATCTACATTACAAAATTGATAAAAGTAAGAAAATAAAATAAAATTTGTAAATGAAAAAAATAAATAAATAACTTAGTCAAGTTTCATACCTCAATAACTTCTTCACCAGCCTCCTTAATAGCTGCTAAAACATCAATCCTCTACAAAGAAGTGCACAACATTAATAAAGAAAAGGACAGTAGACTAATATATATATAAAAACATTACAAAGAAGAAAAAAAATACAAACTGACATAAAAAAAAAATACAAACTGACATAAAAACCTAATACAAACCTTTTTTACTTTAATTTTTTCCTGAATATATTTATCCACCAAAGATTTCCCATGATAGCAGGAACCAGAAGAAAAATGTTGATCTTTACCACTTAAATTTACATCCCTCAAATGAACCTTGAAAATAGCAGTTTTGCCTACTATGGCAATGATTTCATCTGGACAATGTGGTAAACAATATTCTTTTTTTCCACTTTCTGTAATCTGAAATAAATGAAATGAAGTGAAACTCTTA
The DNA here is from genome assembly GCA_022495995.1 of Adenophora triphylla var. japonica. Taxonomy (NCBI): domain Eukaryota; kingdom Viridiplantae; phylum Streptophyta; class Magnoliopsida; order Asterales; family Campanulaceae; genus Adenophora; species Adenophora triphylla. The sequence continues at coordinate 154,984 of JAFEMH010003499.1, forward strand.
GTAGATAAAAGATTAAATAAATGACTTCAATTTAATAAAATGAAATAAAATTCATTTTAAATACCTTAATATAGTGGTCTTTTAGCTCAAAGGCAGATTGACCAACCAATGTTTCACAGCATCTGTCCCATAGCATGAATTTCGCGGTCTTATCACCAGAGTGAACATTCACCTTCACTTTATATCTCGGAATTGCCTTGGTTATAGTGTTGTTACAACCCTTGCAAAAATAACCGCTTTCTACAGAATCCAACTTATGCATACAAACCTTACAACTAATAAAAGGCCAGCATCCATCAACAAATACTTCAGAAATTTGACCTATCACTGTGAAGACCCCGACCCGGAACCTACACGTGTTCCGAGCTGGAGAGTCCTCAAATCTAACCCAAATTTATTAAACTTTTAAGACTTTGATTTAAACTTCAAACATACACATAATTAACATGTCCATTTCAAAATAACTCTACTCCTCTCCACCATGGAGGAAGAGTTGACCAACTTTGAAAGTATTAAACTGTTTAGTTACAAAAGACATCGGTTCTAACGTAGAAATTAAAGTTTATAATTACAAACTCCATGAAGGAATTATAGCAAAATACATTTTCTACGCCAACCTATACGTACCCCGACAATACCCAAAAGATTACTTCCAAACTCCTTTCTGCCCTTACTTGGTCGGTCCGCCTGTCTCGGGATCTAAAAACATTAAAGGGAGAGGGGTGAGAATAAATCTCAGCAAGCTATTATGAATGCAGCAATATGCCAAATAAGATGCAACACATAACAAGTCACATATAACACATTGGAAAAGCTGTAAACACCTTTCATTACCTCGGTTTACCTTTTCCCGTCTGAACAATAGTCGTACAACATTGGATATAATATTCCAATCTTAGGTGAGCTGCTTAAGCAATACTCACATCTTATAAGACCCGTTTCTCAAGGAACCATATAAGACAGTAGCAACTCTGTAAGGATTTTGGCTCACTACAGATGCTATAACCCCGACCTGTGGCCACAGGAGGGGACGGTCACAGATATTACATAATCCGATCACATTAGGTCACACTTCCATAATTGATCGTATTATGTTATACCCCCAACATCAGTTGATTAACAAATTATCAAGCACATAATAGTTACTTGAAATATAATCTACAACGTGGATAAACAATATAGCCACATGGTAAAATATACTCATGTCCAATCAATATCATAGTGCAACAATTAATGAATACACTAAGTATAACACCATCAATGAATATATAATCAAGTAAGGTAACAAGGTATCATTAACCCACCCTACATAGTTAATGTACAACGATACAAGGCCTCTATGAAGGTTCAAGCTCAATTTACCAAGTGGGAGTCCCAATTATAAGTGACCAAACAAGATTACTAAACTAATTCTGGTTCAGATTTAAAGTTGGTTTCTGGGGTCATGGGCGACCGCCCAGGTCACTTGGGCGACCGCCCAAGTGAGTTTCAAAGTGACCCAAGCTACTGCCCTCTTGGGCGACCGCACATCACCTCTTGGGCGACCGCCCAAGAGGTTTTCCAAAGCAAGCTAGTTTCTGGCAGCATGGGCGCCCGCTCAAGCCTCCATGGGCGACCGCCCAAGTCCCTTTCCAGCAATTCCCAGATTTCAAACCATTCTTTACCTATTTTCTTTTCCTTTTAACCTTCCTTATTTCCATGAACACCAAAAGGATTTCCTAGCTTTCCCAAGTTCTTCATAAATCATGTAAACCCAAAATAATGTAAACCTAGATTATTTATCACTAAATCTTCCACCCATTTCATATATTCTAAATCATCTTCTATGAACATTAACCTCATTCTATTTAATTTACCAAATCACTCAACTCTTATAAAGTTTCTAAAGCATGAAACAATTATCAATATAACAAGAACAACATTAAAGAGTTTATGAACATTTAGAGGAAGGAAAGTCATAACAACTCACTTTAGCCAATACAAGATGAAATGATGATTTTCTTGGTTTGATGAACTCCCCTAAATGCTCCAAGCACAAAAGTACAACTTGATTTGAAAATGGAGAAGAAATGAGCTTGCTAGAAGTCTTGAAATGTGAGGCTTTCAATTAGAGTTTCCATGGGAAAAGTGTAAGAAGAAAATGGAGAAGGATGATGGAGGTGAATAGAGGGAGTATGGGAAGAGTAAGGGAAAGTATGGGAGGTATGGGTGGTATTGACTTAGGAAGGGAAAGGAGAGGGTTTTAGGGAAAATGGTCCCCCCACCCTAATATTAAAAGGCTTTCAACAAAACTAACTATGTCCTTCAATTTCCAAGACATTAAAACTAAACCCTTTACTCTAATTTCTTTGCCCCCACAATTTAACCTCATCTCATACTTTATTTATTTTCTATTTTTATATTTTCCCCTAGAACATTATTTTATTCCCCTATCATTTAATCCTAATATAAGAATCAAGTATATAAAAATGAACACATAATATTAACAATAATATTAAAAGCACACAATATGATGCTAAATTAGTGCCTAGGGTTAGGGTCGTTACACTCACTCCCCCTTAAAGAAAATTCGTCCCGAATTTTAAAAAGACTTACTTGGATGCTCAAACAACCAAGGGTATTTCGCTCTCATCTCCAACTCTAGCTCCCACGTTGCTTCCTCAACGGTATGATTCTTCCAAAGTATCTTCACTATCGGAATACTCTTAGTCCTCAACTCCTTAACTTGGAACTCTAAGACTCTCAACGGTTCCTCAACATAAGACATATCCGCTTGAACATCATCGGGGGGAGAACTCAAAATATGGGAAGGATCATGACAATACTTCCTCAACATAGAAACATGAAATACATCATGGAGTAAGGAAAGTGAAGGAGGTAACGCCAACCGGTAAACCAAATCCCCAATCTTCTCTAGAATCTCAAACGGACCAACGAACCTCGGAGCCAATTTACCCTTATTACCAAACCTTTTAATTTCCGTCCTCGGAGAGACCTTCAAAAACACAAAATCACCAACCTGAAAAGATAAATCCCGTCTTCTGTTGTCGGCGTAGCTTTTCTGTCTACTCTGAGCAGTCTTCAATCTATCCCGAATCACCTTGATCTTCTCCGTAGAATCTCGAACCAAATCCGGGCCCCAAAATCTCGCTTCACCAACCTCGTCCCAACACATCGGAGATCGACACTTCCTACCATACAACGCCTCATACGGAGCCATCTCAATGCTAGACTGATAACTGTTGTTGTAAGCAAACTCCACTAACGGTAAATGATCCTCCCACGACAATTGGAAATCCATCACACAAGCCCGCAACATATCCTCAAGTATCTGAATAGTTCTCTCGGACTGACCGTCGGTTTGAGGATGAAACGCCGTACTAAAACACAATTTAGAACCCAAGGCTTCATGCAATGCTCTCCAAAATCTAGAAGTAAATCTCGGATCTCTGTCGGAAACGATACTAACCGGAACCCCGTGAAGTCTCACAATCTCCTTCATATATAACTGAGCTAACTTCTCTAACGAAAACTTGGTTGATACCGGAAGAAAATGAGCCGACTTTGTCAATCTATCCACAATAACCCAAATGGCATCCATCTTCTTCGCGATAAGCGGCAAACCCGAAACAAAATCCATCGAGATCCCTTCCCATTTCCACTCCGGAATATCCAATGGTTGAAGTAGTCCCGCCGGTCTCTGATGTTCTACCTTAATCTGTTGACAAGTCAAACACTTAGACACATAATCCGCAATTTCTCTTTTCATTCCATTCCACCAATACCCCCGCTTCAAGTCTTGATACATTTTGGTACTATCCGGATGAATCGCAAACTTGGACTTATGGCCATCCTCTAAGACACGCCTCTTGATTTCCGGTGATGAAGGAACGCAAATTCTCCCTTGAAAGGTTAAAATCTCATCTCTATCCAACACAAATTCCCCGGCTTTCCCATCTTGTACTTGATCTAAAATTTTCTTCAACTCCGGATCACCTTGTTGAGCTTCCTTCAAATCTCCATACAATGTAGGAACGGCTCGCACATTCGCAATGATTATCTCACTCTTCAATTCTCGGGAACTCAAAGCTGTCACATAAGCCTTTCGGCTAATCGCATCCGCCACCACATTGGCCTTCCCCGGATGATAAGAAATCACACAATCAAAATCCTTCAAAAACTCTAACCATCTTCTTTGCCGGTTGTTCAACTCCTTTTGGGTAAACAAATATTTCAAACTCTTATGGTCGGTGAATATCTCAAATTTCGCCCCATAGAGGTAATGCTTCCACTTATGCAACGCAAACACAATTGCCGACAATTCCATATCATGAGTAGGGTAATTCTGTTCCGCCGGTGATAACTTCCTAGAAGCATACGCAATAACTTTTCCATTTTGCATCAATACACATCCCAAACCCGCCTTCGAGGCATCACTATAGATCACAAAATTCTCACAACCATCCGGAAGAGTAAGAACAGGAGCCGTCGTCAACCTCTTCTTCAATTCATTGAAACTTGCTTCACACTTAGAATCCCATACAAATGATACATCTTTCCGAGTCAACCTAGTCAATGGAGTAGCAATCCAAGAAAACCCCTCAATAAACCTTCGGTAATACCCCGCCAAACCAAGAAAACTACGAACCTTAGTCACAGTCGAAGGTTGCTTCCAATTAACCACGGCTTCAATTTTTGAAGTATCCACGGAAATTCCCGAACTCGACACTACATGCCCCAAGAAAGAAATCCGCTCAAGCCAAAACTCGCACTTACTGAACTTAGTGTACAATTGCTTCTCCCGAAGAACTGACAAGACAATCCTCAAATGCTTTTCATGCTCTTCCCGGGACTTAGAATAAACAATAATGTCATCAATGAATACCACCACAAAGCTGTCAAGATAAGGCTTGAAAATACGGTTCATCATATCCATGAATACGGCTGGAGCATTAGTCAATCCGAAAGGCATCACCACAAACTCATAATGACCATATCTTGTTCGGAAAGCTGTCTTGGCAATGTCATCCTGTCTAATCTTCAACTGATGGTATCCGCTTCTCAAATCAAGTTTTGAGTAGATAACGGAACCTTGGAGTTGGTCAAATAAATCATCTATATGCGGAAGAAGATACTTATTCTTTATGGTGGCTTGGTTCAACAAACGATAATCAATACATAATCGTAAGGTACCATCCTTCTTCCTAACAAATAAAACCGGTGCTCCCCATGGAGACACACTAGGGCGAATAAAACCCCGGTCTAGCAATTCTTGCAATTGGACCTTCAACTCCTTTAACTCAGCCGGAGCCATTCTATAGGGTGCTTTAGAGATAGGGGCGGTACCGGGCACTAAGTCAATACAAAACTCTACCTCACGATCCGGAGGCATAGAGTACTCACTAGAAAACACGTCACTAAATTCATTCACAACCGGGACATGAGCTAACTCGGGGGACTTCTTATTGGAATCTACCACATAAGCCAAGTAACCCGCACACCCCTTAGATAACATCTTTCTAGCCTTTAAAGCAGAAATAACATGTAAACCGAACATAGATTTGTCCGCATCAGATATAAAAGTAGGCACATCAGGCATAGCAAATGAGACTCGCTTTCTACGGCAGTATACCAAGGCATGACACTGACTCAACCAATCCATCCCAAGGATCACATCAAAGTCACGGATTGGTAACTCGACCAAATCCACCGGCAATACATGCCCACATATAGTCACATCACAACCACGATATATCAAAGAAGATGCAAGGCACTCTCCCATAGGAGTAGAGACCTCCAACACATAAGGCATAGATTCAGGCAATTTATGCAATGAAAATGCAAAATGAGATGCCACAAATGAATGGGAAGACCCGGGATCTATAAGAATGCGGGCCTTAACTCCTGAGACAGGGACTATACCTCTAATGACGGCATTGGGATTGACCTCTCCTCGACCCAAGGCAAACACTCGACCTTGCACTCTATCCTTGGGTTTCCCGTCGACATCTCTCTTCACGCCACTACCTTGTCCCCCTTGACCACTATCCGAAGCTTGCTTATTTTGCCACTTGGGACAATTCATCCGGAAATGGCCTATCACCCCACACTCTAAACATCGGCCTTGCTTGCTCCAACACTTGTCCTCCGAATGCCCTGGCTTCTTGCAATATCCACACAATGCCCCAAACTGACCTGGAGTCGAATGATTTACCGGAGCCGCTACGTTTCCTCCTCGATTTGCTCCCGGAGTGAATGTCCTTGGCTGCCCTCTATTCTGCCCCGAACCTTGACCTTGGAATCTATTTCTGTTTCCGCCTTCATTTTTACCACGATGCTCCTCTATATCATTCTCAATCCGATATGCCATATTCACGGTTGCTTGAAAGTTGGCGAAGTCATGCGTCAATAACTGCTTCCGGAACTCCACCCTTAAGCCTTTCACGAACCTGTAGATCCGCCTCTCTTCATCTGGTACCAAATGGGGACAATATCGGGCTAACTCCGTAAACTTGGCCGAATACTGTGCTATAGACATTGTCCCTTGCTCCAATTTCAGAAACTCAACCTCCTTCTTATCTCTAGTCACCATCGGAACGAAGTGATCACGGAACTTACGTGTGAAATTTTCCCAAGTCTGCGGTGTCAAATCCCGATCCCAACCATCCTTCACTACCTGCCACCAGTGCTCCGCGGGTCCTTCCAACTTGAAAACGGCACATCTCACCTTTTCTGCATCCGAACTCTCCATTGCCAAGAAAATCTTATTCATCGCTTCAAGCCATCTCTCCGCCTTCACCGGATCCGGATCTCCGTTGAAGCTAGGAGGAGACATCTTCACGAACTTCTCTAGACCATGGTGCCCTTGCCTACCTTCGGGTTGTTGTTGTCCCCTGCCTTGATTCTGATTTGCCATATTCTAAAGAAACACTCGGAACATATCCATCATTTCGGCATTCGGATTACCAACATTACCCAAAGCCCGATCCTGATCTCCATCATTACCCGCCATTAGTACAAACTCCTGCATTAAACACTCGACGTCAGTTATCACACACTCTCACTCAGCTAGACTCTACCCGAGAACTCTAACCGAGCTCTGATACCAACTGTGAAGACCCCGACCCGGAACCTACACGTGTTCCGAGCTGGAGCATCCTCAAATCTAACCCAAATTTATTAAACTTTTAAGACTTTGATTTAAACTTCAAACATACACATAATTAACATGTCAATTTCAAAATAACTCTACTCCTCTCCACCATGGAGGAAGAGTTGACCAACTTTGAAAGTATTAAACTGTTTAGTTACAAAAGACATCGGTTCTAACGTAGAAATTAAAGTTTATAATTACAAATTCCATGAAGGAATTATAGCAAAATACATTTTCTACGCCAACCTATACGTACCCCGACAATATCCAAAAGATTACTTCCAAACTCCTTTCCGCCCTTACTTGGCCGGTCCGCCTGTCTCGGGATCTAAAAACATTAAAGGGAGAGGGGTGAGAATAAATCCCAGCAAGCTATTATGAATGCAGCAATATGCCAAATAAGATGCAACACATAACAAGTCACATATAACACATTGGAAAAGCTGTAAACACCTTTCATTACCTCGGTTTACCTTTTTCCGTCTGAACAATAGTCGTACAACATTGGATATAATATTCCAATCTTAGGTGAGCTGCTTAAGCAATACTCACATCTTATAAGACCCGTTTCTCAGGGAACCATATAAGACAGTAGCAACTCTGTAAGGTTTTTGGCTCACTACAGATGCTATAACCCCGACCTGTGGCCACAGGAGGGGATGGTCACAGATATAACATAATCCGATCACATTAGGTCACACTTCCATAATTGATCGTATTATGTTATACCCCCAACATCAGCTGATTAACAAATTATCAAGCACATAATAGTTACTTGAAATATAATCCACAAAGGGGATAAACAATATAGCCACATGGTAAAATATACTCATGTCCAATCAATATCATAGTGCAACAATTAATGAATACACTAAGTATAACACCATCAATGAATATATAATCAAGTAAGGTAACAAGGTATCATTAACCCACCCTACATAGTTAATGTACAACGATACAAGGCCTCTATGAAGGTTCAAGCTCAATTTACCAAGTGGGAGTCCCAATTATAAGTGACCAAACAAGATTACTAAACTAATTCTGGTTCAGATTTAAAGTTGGTTTCTGGGGTCATGGGCGACCGCCCATGTCACTTGGGCGACCGCCCAAGTGAGTTCCAAAGGTGACTAAGCTACTGCCCTCTTGGGCGACCGCACATCACCTCTTGGGCGACCGCCCAAGAGGGTTTCCAAGGCAAGCTAGTTTCTGGCATCATGGGCGGCCGCTCAAGCCCCCATGGGCAACCGCCCAAGTCCCTTTCCAGCAATTCCCAGATTTCAAACCCTTCTTTACCTATTTTCTTTTCCTTTTAACCTTCCTTATTTCCATGAACACCAAAAGGATTTCCTAGCTTTCCCAAGTTCTTCATAAATCATGTAAACCCAAAATAATGTAAACCTAGATTATTTATCACTAAATCTTCCACCCATTTCATATATTCTAAATCATCTTCTATGAACATTAACCTCATTCTATTTGATTTACCAAATCACTCAACTCTTATAAAGTTTTCAAAGCATGAAACAATTATCAATATAACAAGAACAACATTAAAGAGTTTATGAACATTTAGAGGAAGGAAAGTCATAACAACTCACTTTAGCCAATACAAGATGAAATGATGATTTTCTTGATTTGATGAACTCCCCTAAATGCTCCAAGCACAAAAGTACAACTTGATTTGAAAATGGAGAAGAAATGAGCTTCCTAGAAGTCTTGAAATGTGAGGCTTTCAAATGAAGTTTCCATGGGAAAAGTGTAAGAAGAAAATGGAGAAGGATAATGGAGGTGAATAGAGGGAGTATGGGAAGAGTAAGAAAAAGTATGGGAGGTATGGGTGGTGTTGACTTAGGAAGGGAAAGGAGAGGGTTTTAGGGAAAATGGTCCCCCCACCCTAATATTAAAAGGCTTTCAACAAAACTAACTATGTCCTTCAATTTCTAAGACATTAAAACTAAACCCTTTACTCTAATTTCTTTGCCCCCACAATTTAACCTCATCTCATACTTTATTTATTTTCTATTTTTATATTTTCCCCTAGAACATTATTTTATTCCCCTATCATTTAATCCTAATATAAGAATCAAGTATATAAAAATGAACACATAATATTAACAATAATATTAAAAGCACACAATATGATGCTAAATTAGTGCCTAGGGTTAGGGTCGTTACAATTACCCAATAGTATCCCTCCTTCAAAATATAAAAACAAATGAATGAAGATATTAATTGCTTTAAACATGAACATGAAACAGAAATAAAAGAGAAAAATGCTTTTAAAAAAACCTCCTTGCATTTCAAAAGATCAGCTACAGACAACACGTTAGCCAAACCACTTTCAAGTTCATCATAACTGGAATAAGTATTAGATGACTCAATTTGACTGATCTTATGAGAAGTTCCAGATTCAACCGCAAACAAACTATGAAATTTGGAAGAGAAAATATATTAGCATATTAATATAAAATATGAAAAGGAAAATAAAAAAAATAATCAATGAACAAATTTACTACTTTTTCAGTTCAGCAATTTCTGGAACAATAGGATCAACATGTAGTTTAGTAGCAAAAAATGCATTTGAGATTGTAATTTTACCTAAAATCATAAAATGGTAGTTAGTTATATTCAAATCAGAATGAATGATGAGATAATTAATATAGAACAATATGGTATAAAATACATTACCATCATAATATTTTTGGTTTACACAACTGAATCAAAACAATCAAAGGAGAATCACCACATATTTCAATGAGTCTAAACATCTCATCAGCATAATCACCCCAAAGAGTACAGCTTAAAGAGTTGTTCCTGGAAAAAAAAATTGTCAATAAAGCAAAAAAAAAAAAAATACAAATAGTACATCAAATCTGTGAAACATATATACTTCAAATGAAATAAGTAATTACCCAATATCCTCCAATACCACTTCTATTAACTTTTTACCTGGACTTGTACGTTGGTTGTGAATATGTTTCACTTTGCTTTTTCTGACCAATCTCCCAACAACATCTAAAAAAATGATTCATTTAAAAAATTAATGTAAAAAAAAAAAAAAGAAACTGGATGAAAAATATTTAAAATAAGAAATATAAATACCTATCAAGCCACAATCATCAACATCAGTTAAAGCTAGTAAATCTGGAAAAGACATTAGAAAAAAAACATTTTTTGGGAAACTTAAGCCCGTAACTGAATAAATATCAGTACTGTTAAAGAAGATAATTTTCAATGGATGTTCAGTGATTCGATACTTTCCCCTGTTTTCAACTACACTGAAATTAGAAATGTAATATCTTTGTGATTCATTCATTTTAGGACCATATTTATGCATAAACATTTTGGGAATTGTTGCTTGAATCCTTGCACCCTGAAATATAGAAATAAAAGTTTCATAAGATGATGTACAAAGAAAGAGTTCTTCCCAATGAGACTAAATCTTTTCATATAAAATTTGTGTAGCTTACCTCTGAATCCACAAGAACTAACTCGAAACTTTCAGGTATCTTCACACCTTCTCTAACCTGAACTTTGTACTTCCTAGCCACACGAACGTTGATAACCCGCCAATCTTCCCTACGAAGGTCTTTTAATAGTGATGCAGGAACTGACATTGTTGAATGCAGCTTCACGGTTGACAAAGAATTAAGAAGCTGAATGGAGAAGCACAGAGAGAAGTAAAAGAAGAAGAGAAAAGAACAAATTTGAAATGGAAATGTGAATATACTTATATGTGACGTAAAACGTTTGGACTTCATTTCTTTTTTACATTTTTAATTGTTTATTGCCTTGGACTGTAAAAGTAATTAAGGGACTGTAAGTAAATTGTGGCCTTCTTTCATTTTCGATTTGGAGTTGTAATAAGTTTTTAATTATGGGTTGCTGTCATTAAGTAGAAATTAAATTAACACAAAATCTAGGGAGAAACGCGTTTCTCCATAAGTTATGGAGAAACGGGTCCCGACATGTCGCGCGACAATGAGCTAGATAGCCAGAAACCTATGAAAGTGATATCCAGAAACCTTCAAATGAATATCCAGAAACCTTCAAAATGTTTCTGGATATACATTGAAGGTTTCTGATATCCAGAAAACCTTCAATAGCAATTTACGGATATGCCCTAACACATTTACGGATATGCACCTAACAGTTTTACGGATATGCACCTAGCAGTTTACGGATATACATTTCACATCCTTCCTGGCTATCAAATACAAAGCTTCTGGATATCAACTGCCAAAGCTTACGGCTATCAAATCGCAAAGCTCTGATATCCGAAGCTTTTGGTCTTGGCCTTGGGTTTTTTTTTTTCTGGTTATCAAATGTAAAGCTTCTGGCTATGAAAAACACGTTTTTTCATAGTTATGGAGAAACGCGTTTCTCAGCAGACGCACTCTTAAATTAAATGCTCATTAGAAATTCGAGAAAGCATGCATGTTAACTTAATGGTGAATAAGGTTAGTAATAATTACACAGATTAGGAAGACGAAGCATTTTAGTTTCTATATTTAGAGGCCAGTTTTCCCGCTCAAATTTATGTTTAAGGAAAGAAAGCTTATTCACTTCAGTCATTATATAGTTATAGATAACCCAACACAATATACCATTATTGGGGTTCGAGTAATTACAAATGATATTAGAGCTGATTCTCGACCTTAAGGCTTGCAAGCTAGCTACGGTGGTACGATATGAGTATTGTTTAGGCCTTAGAGATGGCAAAGATTTGAGCATGACAGATTGTGATATCTTTCATCACACATCAAAAAAATGTGAATTTTGATTGTGATAGTATAAGCCTCCAAAATATTCATTAACTTTTGGATGGAAAATAGATTTATATTACTTTTATTCCAAAATAAATGATAAAAAAATTAAATGAGCTTTTGATTAAAGGCAAAAAAAATTTTAAAATGGTCATTATTAATTTGAGTTGAGCTAATTTATTCTCTGTGAAAGCTTGAAGCCACTTTTAAAATGCAGTTAAGTCGAGCTTGGACTATTGCACAGACACGAGCCCTTGAGCATGATTAATTATCACTTTGGACTAGTTTTGTGTACATAGATTAAGCATTTGGCTTCAACTTGTAATAATTTGGTATATTTATTCATAATTTGCCTACATATTTCAACTATAATAAGAATTAAAAAAAAAAATTTGGGAGGAAGCAGGGGGATTTAAAAGGAAGGGGACAAGATCCCTAAAAGGGTGGGCACACTTTCACCTCTTAAAACACCGGTATGGATGGGTTCATACAAGTTTTTATAACTATATATCCTGCCCATCTGCTATATATAATAGCAAAACTTTTTTAAGCTTCTAGAAAATTTTAAGTGGCATAATGTTATTGGCCAATCTTTTTCACATCCACCAATCACAATCATTCATTTGAAATTCAATATGTAAATAATTCTAATTTCAAATTTAAAATATCATATCAAACAGTTTTATTTATTCAAAAATAAATTAAAAAAAATTATAAAAGTGAATGCTATTGTCCGTCTTTCTTTTTTTCTATTATATACTTTCGTTTCTTTAAAAAATATTAACTTTTTTTATATAAATTTTTATAAAAAATTTCCCTACTAAATAACTTATCAAATCTACTATATATAATAGCAAAAGTTTTTCAAGCTCCTAGAAAACTCCAAGTGGCACAATATCATTGGTCAATCTTTCCCTCATCTACCAATCACAATCATCCGTTTAAAATTCAATATGTAAATGATTCTAATTTAAAATCTAAAATATCATATCAAATAGTTTTATTTATTTAAAAATAAATTAAAAAAAAATTAAAAAAGTAAATACTATTGTCCGCCCCTCTTTTTTTTTTCTATTATATACTTTCATTTCTTTAAAAAATATTAACTTTTTTTATATAACTTTTTATAAAAAATTTCCCTACTAAATAACATCTCAAATCTACTATGTATAATAGCAAAAGTTTTTCAAGCTCCTAAAAATCTTCAAGTGGCACAATATCATTGGTCAATCTTTCCCTCATCCACCAATCACAATCATCCATTTGAAATTCAATATGTAAATGATTCTAATTTCAAATTTAAAATTATAGGTCCACTCCGTCAAGATAATACTCCCTCCGTCAATGAAACTTAGTGGCCAATCTTTTCTGTATTCCTGAGTTTATCGTATAAAAAATATTTGTTTGTTTTTTTTAATTGGCTAAAGCAAGTTAGAGAAAGCTAAGGGCAGGATTGTAAAATTATTGTTTGACATTTGAAATTAAAATTTAATCAAATATCTAAAATGAATCGAAATCCACAGATTGAAAGGAAAGTGCATAATTTAAGAAAATTATATTAGACTAAAAAATTAAGTACAAATTTAAAAATTATGTTGAAAGAAAATTGTATCATTGAAAGAAATAGTTTGAATTCCTAAACACCGTCAAGTGCTATGGAATACCTAATCACATACTGAAGCTAAAGATTGGATGTATCGTCATGTTGTTACGAAATACTCCCTCCGTCCCGCTAATATTAGCACACTTTCCTTTTTGGGCGTCCCGCTAATATCCGCACACTCCCAAAAAGGAAATTTTATATTAATAAAATATTCACCCAACCCCACTCATTCTCTCTCCTACATTATTTTAATACTCACAACACCATTATAATTTATTACACCCTCCACTCATTCTCTCTCCACTCATTCTTTTACACTCACAACATTTTATTAAAATATCATATTCCTTAATTCCCGCGCAAACAGTGTTTGTGCTAATACTAATGGGACGGAGGGAGTATAGATCAAGCTTCAGAATTGTGTAACGATACAAGATTGATCGTTACAAATCTAGATACGCAAATCAATTGTGTTAGTATATAATTATATATTTATACAATTAATTATTTGATTATTTGACATAAAACATCTTTTGTTATTTTAAATATATATATATATATATATATATATATATATAGGTAAGCACGTTGTCGAGACGGTAATGTTGTCCGAAAAGAATGTGGTAAGAAGGTGTTGATACCGAGGATGATTATGTCACCTTCTGATACAATAAAATTTCTGGTTAGGTTTCAACGGAGACAATTCTCACTGACCGTTTCTTTTGCAATGACGATAGATAAAAGTCAGGGTCAGTCGCTCGCTCATGTTGGTCTTTTTCTTTCAAGATCAGTATTTAGTCATGGACAATTATATGTTGCTTTTTCTAGAGTAACTACAAGAAAATGACTTAAAGTGCTTATATGTAATAGTCATGAACAGTCAGATGACACGACTACAAATGTTGTGTACAAAGAAGCTTCTGACAAGTTGTAATATATTACATAAAATTATCTCATTAATTTTTTGAATTGTATTTACATTTAACTTTTATCTCAGTGTTTTATTCCCATCGAGGATCGACGGGTTACTCACTAGTAATAATAATAATAATAATAATAATTTTACTAAACATAAAAATAAAGAATCTACTATATATAATAGCAAATGTTTTTCAAGCTCCAAGAAAACTCAAAGTGGTACAATATCATTGGTCAATTTTTTCATTATCCACCAATCACAATCATTCATTTGAAATTCAATTAGTTATTTTTAAAGATTTTTTTTAATTCGATTTATTTGACCTCAATTATTTTATAATAAATTAATTTTTTAAATATAAATTTCTTAATTATCCTTTGTTAATTATCCTTTTTTATTTTTCAATATCTTTTTAGTGAAAATTAATTAAGTGTGAAGTATTTATTTTTAATTATAAATGATAATCTACTATATATAATAGCAAAAGTTTTTCAAGCTCCAAGAAAACTCCAAGTGGCACAATAACATTGGCTAATCTTTTCATCATGCACCAATCACAATCATTCATGTGAAATTCAATTAGTAACTTTTTAAAAAAAAAATTAATCCGATTTATTTGACCTCAATTATTTTATATTAATTTTTTTAAAAAAAAATTGACACCAAAATTCATAATTTTTTTCTCTTTAAATAGAGACTTCTTTCATTTAATTTGGACAGAGAAAAAAAAAACCCCTCTTTTTTAAATATAAATTTCTTAATTATCCTTTTTTATTTTTCAATATATTTTTATTGAAAATTAATTAAGTGTGAAGTATTTATTTTTAATTATAAATAATAATAATAATAATCATAATAATAATAATTTTACTAATCATAAAATAAAGAATCTACTATATATAATAGTAAAAGTTTTTCAAGCTTCAAAAAAACTCCAAGTGACACAATATCATTGGTCAATATTTCCATCATCCACCAATCACAATCATCCATTTGAAATTCAATTATTAACTTTTAAAGATTTTTTTTAAATCCGATTTATTTGACCTCAATTATTTTATAATAAATTAATTTTTTTAAAAAAAAAATTACACCAAAATTCTTAATTTTTTTTTCTCTTTTAATAAAGATTTCTTTCATTTGATTTGGACAGAGAAAAAAACCCAGTTTTTAAATATAAATTTCTTAATTATCATTTGTTAATTTTCCTTTTTTATTTTTCAATATCTTTTTAGTGAAAATTAATTAAGTGTGAAGTATTATTTTTAATTATAAATGATAATAATAATAATAATTATAATAATAATATTACTTATCATAAAAATAAAGAATCTACTATATATTATAGCAAAAGTTTTTCAAGCTTCAAGAAAACTCCAAGTGACACAATATCATTGGCCGATCTTTCCATCATCCACCAATCACAATCATGCATTTGAAATTCAATTAGTAACTTTTAAAGATTTTTTTTTAAAAATTCGATTTATTTGACCTCAATTATTTTATAATAAATTAATTTTAAAAAAAAATTACACCAAAATTCATTTTTTTTTCTCTTTAAATAGAGATTTCTATCATTTGATTTGGACAGAGAAAAAAAATCCACTTTTTTAAATATAAATTTCTTAAAATTCTGAAGATATGAAATAATAAGATTACCTGCTTTGAAATTTAAGATTCACTTACCTAATCTAATCAAAGACCATGGCACGAAATAGGCATCTTCTACAAAAAAAAAAAAAAAAAAAAAAAAATCAAATTTAGAATCTTTAAAATTCTGAAGTAAGATATAAAATAATACTGTCTATTTTAAATGTAAAATGAATACTTAGGATTTATTTGAAAGTCTGGCATGATTACTGAACATATCAAAAGTGCCGAGTTGGGCCAAGCAAGTAAAGCCCAATTACATCCAGCTTTGATTATCACATTCTCAATACGGCTGGCCCAGTCAGAGCAAGGCCCAAAGCCCATCTCAAGCGTCAGTCGACTAAGCCCACGGTCCGATCTAATAGATCCTGACCTAACTTAGTCCGACCTCATGATCCATATTACAATCCGGGTACGAACCATGCTCTACCCGATCGAGTCGACCATTCCACGAGTGGCGACCTCGACCTAACTCAACAAGTGACGACTTAACACTTGCCGGCTTATTTGGTTGAACAATCCTCATAACCACATCCCTATAAATCAGGGACCGTTATAAACATGTTCCCACGTCCAAGTAAATGCCGCTATAATCTCGGAGGACATGTCGCCTCCCCAAAAATACATCACTCTTGCCTATAAATACTTCATCACTACCAAACGGTGAAAGGTAACTGCCATTTTTGTATTCTGAGTTCATTATTCAATACATTTTGAGCTTTATACAACGGTAATCTTACTCTCACGCCCGAGCGTCTTCGCCGGAGACACATCCGGCTAGTCGTGGGTTCTGTTTTCGTGTCAAGAAGCCGGGTGATCGGTCACTGCCCACGTGGAGGAAAATTGATAAGCACATTTCTGCTGGCATCGGTTTGGTTCCATTGCTTGGAAACGTGCTTTAAACTTGACCTTGAAAACTCCCTCAACCTGCAACAATGGTGACTTCAGAAGGACATGTATCCGAGGCTTCACTTGGGCATGACGAAGTAAACAACAACAACATGAACGCAAACGCTGAAAACTTGAACTTGCCTCCTCCCCCACCAAATCGTCCTCATGGTAGAGCCACACGCTCTACTAGTGTCGTTGACGGCGAGAGGATTGCACGACACAAGGAGAGGGAAAAGACATATGGATGGGCAAGGAGTTCCACCTCCTCCGAAACGTTCAAGCTCGGGTGAACATGGGAAACAGGCGGAGTCCCTCAATTAATCCCATGAGCAAGAAGGAAATGATGTTAGAGCGAGCTCAAATTTTGGGCGACTTGATAGCCGTGGAGGAGGCGGAAGCGGCCGACGTACGTTCGTAAAGGATTGCTCCCTCCCAAGTCTCCACCGGGCGACGGGCCGGGAGTGCTAGGCCAAATGAAGGTGTGGGGCGAGAATGGCGAGGACGGGGATAGTTCGGCGAGCTCCTACAATTGTTCATGTGCCGAGTAACGACCTAAGGGCTAGCCTCAGCGAAACGAGGAACAGGAGGCTCAATCGATTTGAGGACTCGTTTAACGGCCAACGAAACGAGGCATGTCTCTCCGGCGCGAACGCAGAGATCGGGATCCCATAGAGACGAGGAATGGGCATAGGTCGCACTGTGAGAGGGGAAAGGCGCGAGTCGCCACATGGAGATAACGGCGCGAGTCGCCGTCTGGCTGAGAGGCGCAGTCGCCTCAAAGAAGTAATGAGACATAGATCTCCAATAAGATCGAAAGGACCAATTCTCACGGGGACGGAAGGAGTAGGCGGGTGACTCCCCCGAAGTGAGGGCCGAGAGGTCAATCTTGCTCCCCCTCCCGGGAGATGAAAGACCCGATGCTAGAGAATGGCTATTGATGAAGAAGAAATTCGAACAAATGGGAAGAGGAGAAGAAAAAAGAGACGGGAAAGGTTGAGCGAATTGATTTTGCTCTTCGACCTTTATCCAAAGAAATCGAGATAGTCGACCTCCTCCTACTTTCGGGTTGCCTCTTACGGAGAAGTACTGCGGGTCGACAAATGCCGGGAGCCACATAGCACATTTGGAAGCCACTATGTGTTTTGTCGCCAATGAGGATGACAACATGTGCAAAGCTCTCCTAAGCACACTTCTTGGGGCGGCCTTAACTTGGTTGATGGTTTGGCCGGTGGTAGTATCACCACTTGGGCATGCTTGAACAAAATTCTTAGACCGCTTCTCGACTGCAGGAGCTCGGAAGATAACCGTCACTGATCTGAATAACTTGGTGCATGGTAAGAATGAAAGCTCGATGAGCTATTTCACCAAGTTCAAAGAGATGGTTGATAAGATAGAGGAAGACCTCACTGATAGGTAAGTCATTAACTGCTTCCGAAACGGGATTTCCTCTGCAGACATGGATTACGAGCTCACAGTTCGTGCAGTAACAACTCGACAGGAGTTGTTTGAGAAGGTATACAACGTTGCTCTTCGAGGAGAGGAAGGAAAAGAAGAATGGTAAGAGCCCCAAGGTTGAAGTCACCGATGATAAAAAGGACTCCAACAAGAATGGGGGAACAATAAAAATGGAAAGAACGAGAACTAGGGCAACGAGAGAAGGTGCCGAAGCTTTCGCTCCTCACGGTGAGTCGGGCGAGATTTTGAATCTTTGTCGAGCTGGCTCCTCCGGTCCCAATGAATCCGAGGCAACAAGTTTAGGAGGGACAACGGCAAATGCTGCGACTATCACAAAGACCCGGTCATCTCACGAGAGGATTGCTTGGGGTTAAAGCGTATCATCCGAGAATGGTCGACCGGGGAGACTCGAAGCTTATGTGAAGAGACCTCAAGGCTGGAGGAGGTGAGCAGCCGAGGTGGGCAACAAGGGCCTAGGCAACCTGGGCGGAACACAGGGGTCATCAGCGAACAAGCGAGCAACACGGCCGTCAAGCACAAGATATTCCGGCTCAATAAGGCCCCACATGTGCCTCCAAGGAGAGAAGTAAGAGATGAAGCGATCGGCTTCTACCCCATGAATTGGCAACCAATATGGCGGCTAGGGAGCAAGTTCTCGTCATCCCGGGTCTCATTGATGGATGTACGACGAGCGGACTCTTAGTCGACACGGGGGCTGCAAGGATATTTTTGTTTTACAAAACTTTCAAGGAGATGGGTCTTAATGATGAGCAGTTGGAGAGGTATGATGGCGAGGTTGGAGGGCTTCACCAACCACCGAGTTGATGCTAAAGGCCGAGATAGTGCTCGACGTCGACCTAGGCCGGCACCCCCTCGGGGATTGTCTCGAAGGTACAATTCATCGTAATTGATGTAAATAGTGACTATGCCGCCATACTTGGAATTCTGGACGAGTCGCTCTTGGAATGGTAGCATCAATTCCTCACCGGCGAGTAAAGTTCCCCACCCTGTGGAGTGGGTTGCGTACAAGGCACGGCTCGTGCTTATCTGGATCATGTTCTAAGAGAAAGAAAGAAAAGGGAGCTAGAGATTGAGGCTGGCGATGGTTACTTGAAGGCTGTCTCGATCGATCACCAAAACTACCCATTGTCAACAATCACCGACGTGGTAGAGTCGACCTATCGCTCAAATGACGAGGTCATGCTTGAGTCGACACGTCACTCTAACACCATGAGGTCGATTCGGATGTAGTTATGGTCGATCAAGTCGTCATAGGAGACCTATGCCTCCCGGATAGACAATAACTCGGGGGCCACTACCGACAAGGTTGCGGACGAAGCTTGATGATATGATAAGGAGGCTCCACACTTGGGAGGCGAGGAAAGACAAAGGTCGAGGAAATCATAGTGGAGACTCTACAATTCGAGAGATGGACCGAGCTAGAAGGCTGTGGATGAGCTAGAGTCGTGTAATCACCAACCCTTCTTACCCCGACCAAAAAATTGATTGGGAAGCGGCTATCGGTTGAGGAGCGGCGGAAATCATCGAGCTACTCAAAGAAAGTAATGATGTCTTTGCATGGAGGGTAGAAGACATGAGGGGAATCAAGGAGGAGGTCGGCTGTTCACGGGCGGAAGTCAATCCGACCATAAAGCCTAGACCCCAAAAATTGAGAAGCTTTGCTCGCGATAAGGAAGAAGCCATAAAGGCGAGGTACAAAAACTTTTGAGTGCGGGGATAATCAAAGAGGCCACTCATACAAGTGGTTGGCCAACGTGGTCATGGTGAAGAAATCAAATGGCAAATGGCGGATGTGTGTCGACTTCACTACTCCGAACCTTGCATGCCCGAAAGACGGTTATCCCCTTCCAAGGATAGACAAGCTAGTTGATTCCATTGCTTTGGTCACTCCACCCTCGGTTTCCTCGACGCTTATTCGGGATACCACCGAGATCAAGATGCATGAGGACGACATAGTCAAGACGGCATTTCGAGCATTGGAGGCATCTCTTGCTACAATATGATGCCTTTTGGATTGAAGAATGCGGGAGCGACCTATCGGAGGATGGTGAACAAAGTCTTTGCCTCACGGATTGGTCGAAATATGGAGGCTTACGTTGACGACATGGTCATTAAAACTAAGGCCGGGAGTCACGTGGTCGACCTAAAGGAGACATTCGCCAATTTACGAGCAAACGACATGAAGCTCAACCCCGACAAATGTGTGTTTGGAGTGGCGGTAGCAAGTTCTTGGGATTCATGGTATCTCGAAGGGGCATAGAAGCTAATCCGAGAGAAGATAAAGGCTTTAGTCGACATGAAGGCTCCCACCGGTGTCAAAGAGATGCGGCGACTTAACGGAAGAGTAGCGGCTCTTGGTCGCTTCATATCAAAGTCGGCGAACGGTCTCTCCCTTCTTCAAAGCATTGAGGGGGCGAAAAGTTTTGAATGGAAGACCGAATGTCATTCGTCGTTCCAACGGCTAAAGGATTACCTCGCTACTCCACCCCTGCTAAGTAGCCCGACCACTTTGGAGAGACTTTGTTTGTATATCTATCTGTGGGAGACAAGTCGGTTGCGGCGGTGTTGATTAGAGAGGATGAGGGGCTTCGAAGCTTTGTGTACTATATTAGCAAAGCTTTATCGAGATGTGGAAAGTAGGTATTACAACGGCGAGAAGGTCGCCTATGCTCTAGTCGTGGCTTCAAGGAAGGCTGCGAGCTTATTTTCTAGCTCGTCAATCGTGGTTCTTACTAATGCACCTTTGAGAAAGATATTGCACAAGCACGAGAGTTCAGGTCGATTGCTCAATTGGTCAATTGCCCTCACCGAATTTGACATTGACTATCGACCTCGAAAGGCGTTGAAGGCTCAAGCTCTAGCCGACTTCTTGGTCGAGCTTACGTTCACCAAGGAAGACAACGAGCAACGAGTTCCTAAAGAAAAAGCTAAGGGGAAAGAACCGAGTCCCGGGTCGTCATTAGCCTACCCAGACGATTGTTGGAAGGTATATTCGGACGGGTCGGCGACCAAGAATAGCGGTGGAGGCTGGAATAGTGTTGATTGAGCAGAAACTGGGGCCGTATATGAGGAATCACTAAGGTTCAAGTTTGATGCTTCCAATAACCAGTGAATACGAGGCCTTGATTGCGGCTATTAGTATGCCAAGTGCTTCGGGGCAACTAAGATCATGGCTTCTTGTGACTCACAATTGATAGTCAACCGAGGTCGGGCGAGTACGAAGTGCTTAGTTCTACTCTCATCAAATCTTTGCGACACCTGGTGAGAGGAGCTAATAAAGGACTTAGAATTCAGGAGATTCAAAGGATTGGAAGAAGATAACGAGTGGTGATCTCCTTTCAAAGCGGCTACTTCGGATGAGCCACATGGCGAGCCCGTCTCCTTCCTCGAAAATCCGACATGAGAGGGTAAAAATTCATTGCATAGATGATCCCTCAAGAAATTGGGCTCGGGAGAAGTGTTGGATCGAGGAAATGAAAGCATACCTAGAAAATGGAGAGTGCCGGATGACGAGAAGAAGGCTCGAGCTATCAAAAGAAAGCTCCAAGGTATGTCATTCAAGGAGCGACCTATTCGGAAGATCTTATACTCGACCATTACTAAAGTGCATCCCACCCTCGAGGTCGCCCTGTTGATACATGAAGTGCATAGTGGAATTTGTGGTGGACACCGGGGGCCGGGACTCTTGGCGACAAGTTAATCACTTTGGGATACTACGGCCACACATGAGAGGCGGCACTCACAACTTTGTTCGGCAATGTGATCAATGCCAAAGGTTTGCCAACCTTCCCCATGTGCCTACAACGGAAGCGGACTCCTGTGATCGCGGCTTGGCCATTTGACATGTGGGCGTCGACACGATTGGACCCTTCCCTCCCGCCAGGAAGCTGCAAGTATGTGATAGTGGCCATAGACTACTTCACCAAATGGGTTGAGGCCAAACCACTAGCTCGCATCACGAGAGGAGAATGCTATCAACTTCATCCACGACTTCATTTGGTGTCGGTTTGGTTTTCCTCGAGCTATAGTGTCGACAACTGATGGTCTGATTCTCCCGAGACTTTCGAAGCGAGAGATGAAGCGAGTTGGAATCAAACATTGGAAATCTTCGTCGCCTATCCTCAAGGAAATGGGCAAGTGAAGCGGCAAATAAACTTGTTCTATCTTCGCTCAAGGCGGACTCGTAGGTCGACGAAACAATTGGTTGGACGAACTCCCCCTTGCTCTTTGGGCGGTTCGTGCAACCACTCGGGGGCCTACGGGGAAACCCCTTTTGCTCTCACGTATGGGTCGAGAGGCCGTGGCACCTGTTGAACTCGAGATTCCCTCTTTGCTAGAGTGACTTTCTTTGATCAAGAAGAGCAAAATGATGCCAATAGATTGATCGACTTGGACACGATCGACGAAGCGAGAAACGGCCTACCTCAGAATGGTCAATTACAAGCGGCGGAACTAAAAGTTATCACGACAAGAAGGTCAAGGCAAGGTCTTTCCAAGTTGGAGATTATGTATTGAGAAAGATTGAGGCAACGGGTAGAAGGACCCGGCGAGAACAAGCTATCTCTAGCAGGAAGGTCCCTATGTAGTCACTCGAGTCGTCAAGGAAGGAACCTACATGATAGCTCATCACGGAGGTGACGAGTTGAAACATCCTTGGCATGCTACTCACCTCATCAAATACTACTTCTAGTTTCAATTTCAAAGTTCAAGTTTGTGTTAAAGCTAGTTTCGAATTGATGTAAGCATGATTCCTACTTCAATGAAAAGAGCAATTTATTCGATCAAACATAGTGTTACATTAATATCAACAAGCTCGACTCTTAGTCGGCTTCGTTCTAACAAGCTCGATTCTTAATCGGCTTTGTTTATTTAACAAGTCCGACTCTTAGTCGACTTTGTTCCTAATGAGCTCGACTCTTAGTCGGTTCATCTTAGCTCGACTCTTAGTCGGTTCATCTTAGCTCGACTCTTAGTCGGCTTCACCCTAATAGGACTCGACTCTTAGTCGACTTCGTTCTAACAAGCTCGATTCTAAATCGGCTTTGTTCACTTAACAAGTCCGACTCTTAGTCGAGCTTCGTTCCAACTAACTCGATTCTTAATCGGTTCAAATGGTATGAACGAGGTTCGACTTATGATCAATCTCGTTCACAAAAAAGTTAATCAAGTGCGAGGTCGACTAAACCAACAAGATCAAGTCGCCTCTAGGCTCAAATTGACTCATTTATATTAGCTACATCTAGCTCGACATACAATATGGAATGAAAAACATACAACATTACGAAAACAAAAGTCGGCTATGATAGAGAAGTCTCCCAAACGGGCTAAGACTTGGACAAAATTAACTTACAAAAATATTTTGCCTCCCAAAAAGCTGGGCCAAGGCATTCGAATAATGTTAAAGCAAAAAACAAAAATATTGTTTGGAACTTGTTCATTACAAATCCAACTAAACAATTCGGGAGTCTGGCCAGCCGCATCGGCAGTCGTCGGTAGCGGCTCGACCCTCTTCCTCTCACTTGTTCTTTGAGGGTCTAAAGGTTTGCAGGCTACGAATAAACTTGTTCATCTACTGTCTCCATGGCTTCGGCATCGTCAAGTTCCGCCAAGACCACATCAAAATTTCTATCAAGGACGGGGGAGCTTCCCACTTCTCACAATGATCTTCTTCATCTTCTGGGCAATAAAGGCCAAGTCGTTCTCAAGATAGGGAACAAGCGAATGACCTTGGCGAGCTGCCATGTCGTGCGAGACTCGAGAGAAAACCAACGAGCTAATTGCTCGATGGTAGCTATGGCGAGGATCCACCGGTGCTCGACGGGCCATGTGCCTTTTCCCAACCTCGAGAAAGTCTTGTGCCCTAGCCACGATGGCATCATAATACTCATCCCTGCCTTGAACTTCTCAATCGCGGCTTGAGGCCTCCTTAGTAGTTTTCTCGATGGCGGCCTTGTGGTCTTTACGACTCTTCTCTCTCTCAAGTCGATCTTTGTTCATGCAACTCGAGCAAGAAGGCATCCTTCTCCTTTAAAAGTTTGTTAATAGTGGCCGGCTCGGTCTTGGCCTTCCCAGTTCTTTCTTCTCGGCATCCCTCTCGGCCTCCACTTCCTTGAGTTTGGACTCTGCGGCCTCCAGTCGGACAAAGCCTTGGTCTTCACCGCTTCGTTGGCTTCATACGAATTGTCCAAGTCATTATACTTCTCTTTCCATTCCGCAAGCTCTTGAGCCTTTTTGGAATAATCACAGAAGGGCTTTTCTCTCCCTCTCAATGGAGGCCCTCCAAGAGCTCTTGGCTTGCTCAATCATTGTAAGATTACGTATTCCAAAGGAAACAAAGAAGTGTTAGCTCGAGGTTAGTGGATCGAGTAAAGGAAGCGAACGACTAAAATAAAGAGAAAGTGAGAAGTTACCTCGCAATGAGCCAGCCCAGACCGAGCTGAGAAGTCCGCGGGTGTCATGCCCTTATCATCGGCCAAGTGAGCTAGCGGACCCACATCCACCGCTCTTCTCACAATCACACAGCCCCAAGTTCGTATGCAGGTAGGCTGCGACTCAGGCAATTTACTCCTTCAAGAGAGGGAACATCACTCAGCCTCTGCATCCTTTCTTCAATAGTTTCTTGGTTGGGATAGGAAGAAGCTGGAGGAGGTGGTAACAGTTGGCTCGATGAGACAGCATTCCCCTTGTCAGTTCGCAACCTCTAAGTCCTCGGAGGCGATCATCAACTTCGGTTTCCATGGCGTCGTCATCAATGTTTACGACATCCAAGGGACTAGTTCTGCTCGACAGCATCGGAGGTCCCTACATTGACATCAGTAGTTGGGTCGGAGCTCACGTCGAGCCTGCCAGATCTGTTGGATTCATTACCTTCCTCAGTCACGCTCAAGGTATGACTGCTGCTCAGCAAAGGATCTTCTTCATCTACCCCTTCCATTGGCACCATCCCAATATTGTCTTTTGGAAGGCGGCGGTCCTCAACGCGGCTTCCTCTACGCTTTGTGTGAGCACGAGCATTGGCCTTCCCATGGTCCTTCCTCGCTTTCTTCTTATCGAAACCCCAACAATACGCACCATATTCGCTTCTTGCTCGGGAGTTAAAACTACACGACATCAAAGAAATCAAGTGTTAGCTCGGCAATTCAAAACAGTCCTACGAGTAAACCATTGATGAGATAATTGATACAACTCAAAGCGATTTATGTACGAATTGAATAACTCTACATACGAGCGAGGCAATTTGATAGAGTTGCAATTCGTAATAGTTCTATGTACGAGCTAACTAAGTTCTACATATGAGAGGCAATTTGATAGAGTTGCAATTCGTAATAGTTCTATGTACGAGCTAACTAAGTTCTACATACGAGCAAACAACGGACGATCTAAGAGTTACATACATATACAAGATAACAATAGACGAGTAAAGGATTGCGAGAACAAGATCTTACCACCGGCATGCTCCCGATTATCCTTGCCGGTAGTTTCTTTGTCTTAACTGCAGCGGCAGCCTGAAATTCCCAAAGCCTCCCGAGAGAATGAGTAACCCGGTCGGGATATATTTGTCCTCTCAACACGGGGACAAGAGGCTCTACCACTCCATCTCCGGGCATCATCCCGGCTGGGACGAGTTATACACAGTGGTGAGCGAGACTCTCCCGGCTAATGGGTCTTCTCTCGACTAAGCGACACGAAGCCACATATCTGAGTTAAGATGCCGGGTCGGCTCCCGATAGTTTCCCTCATCTATGGTTTTGTTTCATCATTGGGCGAGGGAATTCCCATCCTAATCTACTCTCTACCACAACAACATGCGAGCTCCGGCCACTATGCTTACTTGGGAGGTTGGTGAAGAGCTTGGGAGATTTGGGTTTAGAGAAGTGCTTGATACTCATATCCTCTCCCATTGTATTTGATGGTGAAAAATTCTTTGAACACCCTCATGCAAGGTTCATATCTAAGAATGCACACCATAGCAAAGCATACAAGGACCCTACAAGTATTGGCTCCGAGTTGAAGGGGAAGGGCATTGGCACACTCCAAAAATTCGTTTATGAATGGATCGAGGCAACCTAAGACCCGGCTACAAATTGACCATAGAAGAAGGCTACATTAGTGGCATCTGTGGTAAAGGACGACCTAAACAACTTCATAAACTCCCTCTGAGTATAAATGGTCACCCTATAATCTTCCTTACTTACCTCACAGAAATCCCAAATCATGCTATACCTAGAAGGCAGGTTCTTCTTTCCACGTAATGGCCCTTGGGGGACATAACCCCTCTCATTCTTTCCTGGCATGGCTGTATCGTCAAATGCATCAACGATTACGGGACCGGAGGAAGTAGATCTTTGTAGCTCCGCCTTGAGTTGCCATATACGTACAAGAAGAAGGAGAAACAGGGGAGTCAGGCCTATGAATAATTTCAGTCGACCTATTTAAGGGCGACCTAGACTCCCCTGAAAAACCTATTCTATTCCTAAGGAAGGAGGGCTTTTGGACGTCCCTAACATAAAACAAGGTGATATGGTCAAGCAATTCATGGAATAGATGAAAAGCGACAACATTTGAGTCGTCAATCACCACATTTTCAATTTCCCCTACAATGGGCAGCCCTATCTCAGTGTAATTGACCCCAACTAGTCAATATGGAGGCACGCTCATCCAGGGGACATCACTCTCCACTCACCGTTCACATTCTTGCATGCCACTACGGTTAACGATGCAGTAACCATACCACGCTCCTGGTTCGCAACTAAAGGTCCCTAGCCGTGGCGGAAACGGAGAACAATGCATAAATTAAAACCCACTAAAGCAAAGATACGAAGGAAATACCTTAATTAATTGCGAAGGTAGGTTCGTTCTTTGGAGCCGAGAGCTAGATTTAAATCTTGCTGCAATCCCTTGATTATCGCCGGAGAAGAAGAAGTTTTAGAGCAGTAAAAGTTCTAAACGAAGAGGGATTTTTCTATTTATATTTTCCTAAATTTGGAAAGGGAAAGGAAAATCAAAATTAACTTTCCAAAATTAAAGGCGAAGCGGTTTTCGAGAAGGAGTTCCAAACGTCGAGTGTAATCATTACAAAAATCGGCGCTCCTTCATCTCCACCGTTCATCGCCAACGATCAGGATGTTGCCACGTCATCATGGTCGACCTACTTCAAAGACTAGCATCGACCTGCGAGTAAAGCAATTTTCATCAAAGAAATCTTCTTAACTTCCAACTCGACGAAGTCAACTCGAAAGTTGGGGGCCACTGAACATACCAAAAGTGCCGAGGTTACTCCCGGGGCCAGCAAGTAAAGCCCAATTACATCCCAACTTTGATTATCACATTCTCAATAGGGTGGCCCGGTCGGAGCAAGGCCCAAAGCCCATCTCAAGCGTCGATCGACTAAGCCCACGGTCCGATCTAATAGGTCCGACCTAACTTAGTCCGACCTCGCTGATCCATATTACAATTCGGGTGCGAACCATGCTCTGCAGACGGTCGGGTCGACCATTCCACGAGTGGCGACCTCGACCTAACTCAACAAGTGACGACTTAACACTTTCCGGCTTATTTGGTTGAACAATCCTCATAACCACATCCCTATAAATCAGGGACCGTTATAAACATGTTCCCACGTTCAAGTAACTGCCGCTATAATCTCGGAGGACATGTCGCCTCCCCAAAAATACATCACTCTTGCCTATAAATACTTCATCACTACCAAACGGTGAGAGGTAACTGCCATTTTGTATTCTGAGTTCATTATTCAATACATTTTGAGCTTTATACAACTGTAATCTTACTCTCACGCCCGAGCGTCTTCGCCGGAGACACATTCGGCTAGTCGTGGGTTCTGTTTTCAGGTCAAGAAGCCAGGTGATGAGTCCTGCCACGTGGAGGAAGATTGATAAGCACATTTCCTGCAGCATCAGTACCTTTTATAATATTAAGATGGAGGGTGTATATTTGGGCCAGGAGTATAAAAAGTGCTGCCACCTACCTGACCAATTTGGACATATCTCGCGATTTATCTCTGCCAAAGACCGAGGTGGTGGTCCAGACTTAGTCCAGTAAAGTGAACTGAGATATCAAAAAAAAAAAAAAGATAGAGGGTGTACATCATTTAAAATTAAAAAAAAAAAAAAAAAAAAAAAACCCGTTAGGGGCATACATTGAATTTAACCCAGGTTTGAAATAACATCTCTTCCCATCCAAATTTCTTAATTTCCCGCCCCACAAAGGAAGAATAATAAAATAACCCGCGCAAAATTTCGAACTTAAAATATTTCCCCTCCCTCCCTCCCACCCACTACCGCCCCGACAGCCAAATTCCGAACGTGCACATAGTCACCTGTGCCCGCGCACGACGACGCTAGGTTACAAAATCGAGAAGGTCCGGCGAGACGGAGGCCGTCGATTGATGAAGCGAAAAAGCATCGGCGGAGGCAGGAGAGGGGAGACATCGACAAAGAAGAAGAAAATGAAGCGGTCATTGGCTGCGCATCTGACCGTCCAGCTAGGTCAAATCTCCTTCAAGCCGCCGATCAATAAACAAGGCTCTTCTTCTATTTCTCTCCCTAATCTGTCTCGATTCCAGAATCTTCTCGATTCGGATGCTCAAGGAGCGCCGGAATCATATCCTTCCTCGTCGACGACTCTTGATTTCGATGCGGATGTCAGTACGGAGGATAAATATTTTATTCTCAGTCAGGATTCTTTTGGTAAACTTTCCGATAATCCAATTTTTGAGTTTAAATCCTCTTTATTCCTAACCTATTGGATATTCTCATTACTTGCTGTTGTTAAATATATTTATTTTTTGATTATTCGTCTGTATCAATTACCGACAAATTATGACTGTTAATTGACTAATTTAAGAATTAAACCTGTTAATTCATCTGCATGTTGTCCGGAGAGTTTAAATTTGGTCGAGGAATGGTTTAAATATGATTCCTGAGGTCATGGTTAGGGCTAGAAATGCACACTTAGAGTAATCAGAGCTGCCAGTTTTAGAATCTGATGAATTTTTTTAATGTGTTGCAGCACTCCGGACTATATTACCCCTGAGGCGCCGCCTATGCCTAGCAGTTTTACTTTTAATAAGGTGATTTCTTTTATTTCGACGATTCACAGATGATGTCTGTTTCATTGATTTGTTTACATGGATTTGTTTCTATCTTTCTTTAAGCAGGATGACACGCCTTGCCCTAAGTCACCTGAGAAAGTGAAAACTGTTAAAAGCAAAAGGCAAAGACAAGGTTAGATTGATTTTGAGTTAGTATTGTGGGCCTGATCTTCTGCAGTTGTTTAGCTTGACTGTATCTTGGTGAACTTTAAACATAATACTATTGGTTAAAGCTCATCTTCCTCACTACCAAAAACTTATCTTCCCATCATTTTTTTGTCCATGCAATGTTTTTCATGCATTTGTGATTTCATGTGACAACAATATCCCCCCTCCCCTCCTCATCGGAACAAGCCATTTTAGTTTGAAAATAATGTTTGTTTTTTAGGCAAATTCGATATCATTTGAGTATTAAATCTTGAACGGATACTAGTGATCTTGATGCGTGTTTTCAATTGGTTACTATGTTGCATATTCACCCCGTATCAACAGCCTTTTGGCTCTTATTGTTTCAGCGTCCTGGGTGTTGGCATCCTCTTTGCTGAGCTGCTGATAATCTCTTAATGATTATACACCATTTTTTCTTATCTCACTATAACCTTATTTTGTATACTCCCTTCGTACTACTACAATCTACACACTTACTATTTGCATGGGAATTAAGGAAAAATGATAGTGGAGTAGTGTTGTGAGTATGAAAAGTGAGGTATGAGAGAGAAAGTGGGGTAGGGAATAATAATTGAATTGTTGTTGAGAGTATGGCATGTATCCCATTAATATAAAAATAATAAAACATTTCCATTTTTAGGAAGTGTGTAGTTTGTATTGGGACACGGACACCCTATGAGGAAAGTGTGTAGTTTGTGGTGGGACGGAGGGAGTATTCTTTAGCGAGATTGGAGTTTTTGATAGCCCCAAAGTCATTTTTAGTTTGTTTTTGTTGAACGGAAATGAAGTTATTATCATATGCCCTGTTTAAATTTAATTGAGTGCAAAAATATCACCTTTAACAGGGTTTGAACTTGCAAGCGATACTTTGGAATCAGATAAAAGAACAATAGAAGAAACAGCAGTAACTGAACCACCAAAAATCAGGGTTATGTTTCACAATCTGCAGTGGCTTTACGCTGTAGAGTAATGCCACCGCCTTGCATGAAGAATCCATACCTTAAGGATTCCACTGAAGATGATATAGATCCATTTGGCAATTGCAGGTCAAAATGTGCAGGTAAATAAGTAGTTCCCCCCTTTTCCCATGAAATATTTTTCAACGAGTAAGAAAGTTGGATGCTGAAACCATAAGAAGCATACATGTTTCTGGTTCCTAGAGAAAAATGTTGTAATTCGGCAAATTATGGAACCATCATGGATATGCTCATTAGTATAAGGCCAGCCCTATTGCAGTATTACCAGAGATTTCTTATTGAACAAATAGACTATCTAAGTACTCCAAAAGCACCAACATTGAAACATTGGCACGACACGACACGATCTATCAGAATATGTAATGTGCCATACAGTAAATGTCTAGTTATGCAGCACACATAAAACAGACCATCAGAACCTTGAACAGAAAGATGAAGCTTTTAACACCAAAGTTATATTCAAAATACATTTTTCATAATAGAAAATGGGGTGTAGATTACCATGGGCATCAGAACCTTGAACAGAAAGATGAAGCTTTTAACACAAGTTCAGGGTTAGCCCGTAAGTCAAGACCTGACAGTAAAAAAATGGATTGCTGCATGCCCAAGGTCAACTAAGACATATCTAGGTATGTCACAAGCCTGACGTTTTTTCGAATTCCAATTCTCGGCATTTCATTGAGTAAAAGTGCTTCCTAGACCATTTTGAGATACAAAATTGAAGATTGTGCATGCATTTACAAAAACATCTGCAAGTTATGGGCTAATGTGCCCTTGTGGAGTCCTTTGTTTTCTTACCAACTTAACCATGCCATGACTTCATAAGCTGTAGGTTTTCTCTCTGCGTTTGTCGGTGGTGAAGGTCTTTCACGCTACTGGACAGATTTCCATGAGATAGAGGTATGTAAGCAACAACTATATCCTAATATTTTCCACATTTCGAGTCTGATGTCTGTATAAAGTTCAAATTCGCACCTTCATTTTTCTAGCAAATAGGCAACGGAAACTTCAGCCGCGTTTTCAAAGTCCTGAAAAGAATTGATGGCTGCATGTACGCGGTGAAAAAAAGCACAAGGCCATTGCATCAGGACAATGAAAGGTAGCTACTGAATCCTTTTGCCACTACACTTTGCATAAAACTATATTTAGCCTCTTTTAAGCATGGC
Source organism: Adenophora triphylla var. japonica (assembly GCA_022495995.1). NCBI lineage: Eukaryota > Viridiplantae > Streptophyta > Magnoliopsida > Asterales > Campanulaceae > Adenophora > Adenophora triphylla. Next base: position 186,863 of record JAFEMH010003499.1, read on the forward strand.
CATGTTTAATTATGCACAGGCGTAAAGCTTTGATGGAAGTTCAAGCCTTAGCTTCATTAGGTGTGCACTGTGCAGTAAATCCTCTTTTTATTTTTCTTGCTACTTCTTTCTTTATACATTTATTGACAGTAACATTGAATAATTGCAATAACTATGCCTGCAGGATTCCATGAAAACGTAGTTGGATATTATACTTCTTGGTTTGAAAACGAGCAGCTATACATTCAGATGGAACTCTGTGATCACAGTCTATCTGTCAACCAATTTCATAAATTATGTCCAAAGGGAGAGGTGTTAGAAGCAATGCACCAGGTTAATATACTTTGTGAAACTATATAGCATCAAATCTTTATGATTGAAATATTATAATTGCATCCCTATAAACCTTCCCCAATGTCAATAAACCGGAAACTTTACCGTGTTTACCACCGTTGGGTAATATTTTCTAAGAACTGGTGTAAAATCAGGGATATTATATGGGAAGGCTAATTTTCTTTCCATTTTTCCCCCTTTTCCAACATACTCCCTCCGTCCCATGATAATCTGCAAAATTACCCCTTTTGAGCGTCCCACAATAATCTACACTTTCCTAAAATGGAAATGAGACTCACTTCTCTCTACTCACAACCATTATCCACTTACTCCACTTTCTCTCTCCTACCCAGCCATCTATACTCACAACACATCACCTTTTTCACTTTTATCCTTAATTCCCGCACCCTCCCAAAAAGTGCATATATTTGTGGGACGGAGGGAGTATTGCATTAGAGTGTAAGGGTTGATTAGAACTTAGTGTTTGAGGGACGATTTAGTAACTTCTTCAAAAAATGGACATTCATTTGAGGACAACATTTTTGAAAAAATAAACATTCATTTCGGGACGGAGGGACTATAAAAAAATCAATTATGCACTCCCGGCTCCAAATACTTTCTCTAATTTTAATTAAAATAAAGAAGCCCATATCATGATACTCCTAATATATTTTGTATGCTTTCATTTATCTTCTAATCATCAACATTGTGGGTTTTGTACAGATAGCCAAGGCATTGCAGTTTATTCATGTAAAAGGGGTAGCACATTTAGATGTGAAGCCTGAGAATATTTATGTGAAGAATGGTGTTTATAAGCTTGGGGATTTTGGCTGTGCAACTCTCCTCAATAAAAGCTTGCCAATCGAAGAAGGTGATGCACGTTATATGCCCCAAGAAATACTGAACGACAACTATGATCATCTTGACAAAGTTGATATATTTTCGTTGGGCGCAACTATTTATGAACTTGTTAAAGGGTCAACATTGCCAGAGTCAGGACCACATTTCTTGAATCTTAGGGAAGGAAAACTGCCACTACTTCCCGGCCATTCAGTGCAGTTCCAGAATTTACTCAAGGTAAAATTCACCATCAATGGTTTCATATTCAAGATTTTGCTCACAATTATCCAAGTCCAGTGTTAGTTGGACTTCAGCTATTGATACCTTATTTACTTGTACCAAATGTTTCATGTCATTGTACCATGGAGTGCTGTACTCCCCTGTCCCCTGTCCGAACATGAATGCCTACATTTTGAATAACCTTTTCCCTAATTGTTACTCCCTCCATCTTAACATTTTCAAAATGTCCCTTAAATGAAAAGTTGCTTATAGCATGACCTTAATTAGAACAAGTATACTCCCTCCGTCCCATTTGAAGCTTTACCTTTTGTTAAAACGGGTGTCCCGTTAAAAGCTTCACCTTTCTTAAAATGGCAAAGAATCTTTACTATTCTACCCACTCATTCTCTCTCCTATTTCACTTTTATACTCACAACACTTTTCAAATTTACTATTCTCTCCAATCATTTTCTCTCCTATTTTACTTTTACACTTACAACACTTTCTCCACTTACCTTTTTCCTTAATTTGCGTGATTTCTCAAAAGGGTGAAGCATATAATGGGACTGAGGGAGTATATCATTGCTAATCTTTTCATGTTGGTTTGGTAATCTGTTCAGGCAATGATGGACCCTGATCCAGTTCGGAGACCGTCAGCCAAAGAGCTTGTAGAAAATCCAATTTTTGAAAGGCGCCAAAGAAGTACAACAGCCAAGTAAGCCCATTATCGATCGTTTGGTAGTACTTAGCTGCATTCCGAGGGTTATATCTATGAGGTCCGCTTTTGTTAGTTAGCTTGACAATGATCATTAGCTTGGGCCAGTCAGGATTGTTGTTCCTCCATCTCCAGTATGTGCACCAAGTTTTGTTTTGCCATTCTCATGGTGCTTTGTAGAAAAGATAAAACCAGAACAGAACACTGGAGAAATTTTGTAACAAGGAGAAGCCTGTCTGTCACCATTGTTTTGCTTGCTGCTTTCATGTCCTTAAAATGACCAAGCTACTCCTACTTGAAATTATTGCTTAAAGGAACTCGCGCTCTTTATCTTTATTATTAGGCGCGGATTCAGGATTTTGGAACCGCGTGGACTTGGTATTTAAAAAATATTGTAAACAATAATAACAGTGAAAAATAACTTCATATATATATATATATATAAAGTTACATATAGTCGGTGACTTAATGAACATTACCCATTACATACATAATTATAAAAGAGCTTAAACTGACTTAGATAAAAAAAAAAAATTTTAAAAAAATTATCAAAATTCTGAGGTGGGTTGGAGCGCACGTCAATTGTTCTTTGGATCCGGCCCCGAATAAAATGTAACCATTATTTAAAAATTTGGATGTAAAAATAAAAGGAGAAGGTATTGAATAGTGAAGAATATGGACAATCATTTTTGAAAGTTAAAGCATTGTGTCATGGTGATTATGGTTTGTTTCATAAAATATTGATATTTGAAGCTTCAATATTACAAAAAAAATACTCCCTCCGTCCCAATAAAAGCTTCACTAATTACCCAAAAGGGCGTCCCGTTAGAAGCTTCACCTTTCCTTTTTTGGCAAAGAATCTTCACTATTCTCTCTCCTAAAACACTATTACACTCACAACATTTTTCAAATTCACTATTCCCTCCACTAATTCTCTCTCATATTTTCAAATTACACTCACAACATTTTTTTTTCCCTCCCATTACCATAATTCCCGTGCCGAAGGAAAAGGGTGAAGCAATTGGTGGGACGGAGGGAGTAAATAAAATAAATAAATAAAAAAATAAATAAATTAAAAAAAAACGGAAGTGTAGAGTTTAAATTAAAAAGAAACTGTAAACATGGTGTAATGGTTCTATGGTGTAGTGGTTAGCACTCTGGACTTTGAATCCAGCGACCTGGGTTCGACTCCCGGTAGGACCTCATTAATTATATTTTTACTAATCTTGACAATTTTCATTTTCAATTGAGATCAAGGCCAATGATTCCTAAGTCTAGGTGTAAACTAGTTTTCAATCCATAGTTGTCAATCTCATATTTAGACAATCGCACCGATTTGCTTACTGAAGTGTTACATACCGGTATCAGAATATACCAGTTTATCGCACTTTTTATTTTATTTGTAATTATTTATAATGTATTAACACATTTGACAGATACTTAACATATTTTTTTCATAATCCAATAAAAAACATCTTTCATATAAATTTAATAAAATAAAATAAAACTTATAACTTGTGATTATATTCAAAATTTGTAAAATATTTTTTTTATAAAAGAATCTTTTAAAAGTAAGTTTTTTTTTTCGTTTCGCCGAATCGGGGTGTATCGGCCAGTACGATTCGATTCAGGCGGTACGGATCAGTACAATCTGGTGCATAAAACAAAATAAGACGATGCATTAAATGTTCCAACCAATTTTTGATCGAAACGATACGTACCGACCGATTTCAACGGGAATCGACCACTATGGTTCAATCCCAATAATTGACTTAAATTTGACATACCTTAAAATAACCAAGTGTTAAGATAATAGAAAAAAAAAAAACATTTGTCGTAAGCATGAAAAATGATAATAAAATCAATAATTTTAGAAGATATCATAATTAATGTGTGATGCTTTTCCTTTCATGCATTCCGTAGGAAACCATGTATAAATAAATAAATAAATAAATAAATAAATAAATAAATAAATAAATAAATAAGTGCTCATTTGGTAGTCTGATAAGATTAACCCGTATTAATAGTGAAGAGATTATTAATCCAGAGATTAATAATACCATCCTTTTTTTGAAATAAATATGAAGGGGATAAGAGATGATAAGATGCCATATCTGGGATGTTAGGATTATTACTTCGATTGCATTTAATCTACCAAACATCAAGCTTATTGGACTAATAATCCTATCCGGTCCTAAGAAGGGCTACCAAACGGCCCCTAAATGTTAACTTAATAACTTCTTTACAAAAAGACATACTCTCTCCGTTCCCTTCAAAAGCATACAAATTTTCATTTTGTACGTTCCATTTAAAAAAATACACTTTCAAAATGGATATTTTTAAATACTTTTTTATTCGTTAAACCCGCTTGTCATACTGACAATATACTGTTCACTAACTATTTTCAGTCTCATTTTCTCTTTCTTAACTTATTTTTTATACTCATCACACTAATTCTACTATATTATTTTTAATTTACGTGTAAGATCAATTTTGTATATATTGTTTTTATTTTATGTGTAAGATCAATTTTGTATCTTTGTAAATGGGACAAGGGGACGAAGAAAGATAGGCTAATTTTGATTTTGCTGATCAGTTTGATTGTATTTTAATAGAAAAATAAGAAATTAATTATCTTAATAAATTTGTATTATTATTATTGATAATATATATTATTAGCATTGATTATTGTAGGTTTCATTGCCTAATCTGTGATCTATTCTTTGAAGAATTTTTGAATAAAAATGTTTAAGAGTAATATAGTCCCTTCATCCCAAAATAAATATTTAAAATAAATTTAATTTTGCTCTTGTACAAATCTATTTAAAAAAAAATCAAACATTTATTTTGAAACAAAAATAAATATATACTATTTTTATTTATATTTTGATAGACACTCCTACATGGACAATGTGGTAGGCTATTTCACATTCTCCCTCCGCCTCACTTTTCACTTGATACCAAAAATTTGGATACAAGATTTAAGGAAAGACGAAAAGAGAATTAGTGGAAATAGGTATTGTGAGTATGAAAAGTAAAATATGATAAATAATGAGTAGGAAGAATAGTAAGTCGATTGTTGTTGTGAATATAAAGTAAAGCAGGAAAATGAACGGGTAAAAAAAATAATATAAAATTTTTGCCGTTTTAGACGGCATCAAAGTGAAGTAGAACACACCAAAAAAACAGATAGTCTCAAGTGAAATGGGACGAAAGGATTTCTTTTTAAATTGATTTTTTTTATTATTTTATTAATGATAAATAAAAGAGGCATTTACAAAAAATTACTTTAGAAAGATGGAAATTACAAAAAAAAAAAAAAACACATAAGTTTGAAATTACAATTTTTTTTTTAATCAGATTTGATCAAACAACTGATAATTTCAGTTATCAGTTGTTTGAAGCACAAATTACTCTTCAAACAACTGATAATTTCAGTTATCAGTTGTAAACAACTGATAACTGAAATTATCAGTTGTTTGATCAAAACTGATAAAAAAAAAACCAAAAAAAAAAAAAGATTTTTGTAAAAATAGAAAAAAAGTAGTTTTTTGTAATTTTCCGTCTTACATGTTTTTTTTGTAAATGCTATCTTTATGAGTGAGTTTTTATAATAATCCCTAAATAAAATGTCACTTAAGGCATATCAATTAACTTATAAATAGGCTAGCAAATATGTCTTTAACTTAACAGAATTCGAACTCTCTATCTATACTATAAAATCTAATATCGAATATCATAATAAATATGTAAGAAACTAGGAGAAACAAGTAATAAATTTTGAGAACACTTGACCCTAAAAGGGCAATATATACAGGGGCGGAGCCAGGAATTGCCCCGGGGGGGGGCAAGATTTCACGGGGGTTCGGGGGCAGCGCCCCCGAAAAAAAATTTTCGGGTCGGACAAGTAAAAAATGGGTCGGATCCATGAAATACAATGTATTTTAGTTAAAAATGTAAAGAATTAAGAAATGGGAAAAGCCTAACTAATTAATTAAGATTGAAAAAATGTGAGGAAATTAGGAGAAAGAGAACAACAAAACTGTTAAGAAAAAGAAATGGATAGAGAGAAAGAGAGAATAGCAAAGATGGAGGACAAATAAAATTAATTGAAAATGTAGATAGCAGGGCTCGAACACGGATTTGAAAGGAAACAACAAAGGCTTTAACTTCACCCCTTCTACCACTGAACCACACCACTCACTGATGTTAATCTTGAAGTTAATTATATATATACATATATAAAAAAAATATGGGGGGGGCAAAAAAATTTTTTTTCCACTGCATTTCCGCCGCCGGGGGGGGGCGAGTGCCCCCCCATGCCCCCCCCTGGCTCCGCCCCTGAATATATACCATATATATACACCATGAAAGCAAACCAATTGCGAAAAAATACATTATTTTGTCCATATAAATTTGATCAAATGAAGCAAAAATACCGTATTACTCGAATGAATTACGATTATGTCTCACAAGCAAATTAGAAAAATAGTTCATATTACTCGTATACAGTTATATATTGTAAAGAGAAAATACACCTCTTTTCGCACGTCACGACAAAAGAACTCATTTTAACCAAGAAAATACACCTCTTTTCGCACGTCACGAAAAAAGAACTCATTTTAACCAAAAAAATGAAATCTCATTTGAAGAAAATGGCATATATGGAGAGAGTAACACCAAACTAAAGAACTAATACAACAATATAAAGGAAAATAATAATACTCATTTTATATGATCATATAGTATACTCCCTCCGTCCCGGCCGACTTAGGATTTATTTCCATTTTGGGCGTTCCACCCGACTTAGGACGGCCCAAAATGGAAACCTTAAATCACTATTCTCTCCACTCATTCTCTCTCCTACATTATTTTAATACTCACAACACCATTATAATTTACTATTCCCTCCACTCATTCTCTCTCCTATTTTTAAATTACACTCACAACATTTACCTTTTCCTTAATCCCTGTGTCGGGAGCAAATGTCCTAAATCGATCGGGACGAAGGGAGTAAATATTATTGCATTTGAAAAATATTTAATACATAGTGTTGATCATTTACTACACTATCTATTTTTTTTAAAAGGTTATTGATAATTTAACATGATATCAAATAGTAAGCTAATTTGTACTTTCTTCCTTTGTCTCACTTCAACTTCAAGAGTTCTACTTTTTCTATTTATTCGTCTCAAATTAAGAGTCTCTTTCCATAAATGACAAATTTTGAACAATATTTCAGATATTTATACTTTTATAATGTAAATATATTTACAAAAAAAAACATTCATTATGTCCTTATAATGTTAACATATTTAAAAAAAAAACAATCAAAAAGAGATTTTATCATAAATGTTTTAACTTTTATATTCTCTCTTCTCTAATCTTCTACACACTTACAATTTTTTTTTCATTTTTTAAAAAAATTCTTAACAAGCGTGAAATACTACTCTAACTCTATGACCCTTTGAAGTGTGACGGAGGGAGTATATTGGATCACAGAAATCTTAAATTCTTAAATAAGTTTGTAATTTATTAATAAAATTAATACTTACAACACTCCATGTAGATTACTTTTTCTAAAATTTGACTTTCTTATTTTATAAATAAATCTATTTTTATTATAGAAAGGTGAATTTTGATCGTTTATTTACATCTCGACAGCTCTCATTTTTTCTTTTTTTACATGTTTAATTAGCTCACGCTCGATCTCTCGCTCGTTTATTTATATCTCGACGGCTCTCATTTTTTCTTTTTTCCATGTTTAATTAGCTCACGTTCGATCTCACCCGTACGCCTCGCCCCGACCACTACCTAGTCGACCCCGAATCCATACAAACACTCTCCTTAAATCGAACCCAGCGAGCGTTAATCATCCTTTGCTTTCTTTCTACCTTTCTCTACGGCAGCAACTCCTTCCTTCAAGAACCGATGAAACTTCTGACGCATATAAAGGTCAGTTCTCCTCATCATCCTTCTTTTAACATGTTTATCTCCTTATGGGTTTCTCCAAAAATTCTTTATTTTTTCTTAAAACTTTGTTTTTTTTTGTGTTTTTTTTTTGTTGTTGTTGTTGTTCATAGACCAGGTTGATAAAATAAACGTGAATTGAGGGAAACCAAGTAAGACCCATTTCTTGAACTGTGAATCTAGACGTGGGTTTTCACGTACAAGTTTGTTTTGTTAAGGTTAGCTGAACTTTTCCCTCGTTTTGTTCTTTTGTTGAGTGAGAAATTTATGGTTTTGAATGTTTGTGTTTGCTGGGGTTTTAGTAGGAAATGGGAATATGAATGAATTCTATGATTAATCTCTATGTTGTGATAAAAAAAAATTGATTTTGCTTAAATCATGTGATTGGGAATGTGTTTCTAAGTGTCATTTTAGTTGGTGTTGTGTTCATTTTACTTTTCTTGATTTTGCTATTGATTTAGAAAGTGGGGTTAGTTTAGAGGATTGAATGCATATGTTTTTTGTTCGATAATGAATCTGCGTTTAGTTCTTGTCGATTATTTTGATTGTTGCCAGTGATGTTACAAATTTTGATCGAGATCGAAGCATGAAATGGTAATTTTTCTGATCCAATTAATGTTTTTGTGGCGTAAATTCGCAATAGAGGTTTGAGGATAATTATACCTTCTTTAGGTTTTGTGATCTTGTTTTTAGTGGTTTGTGTTGGTGAATTGATTTTGTTCTGAACCTATCGTCGTAATGTATTGACAGATAGGTTTCTGTTATGTTAGGGTTTCTGAAGGTAGATTCTTTAGTTATGGTTTTACGCACAATTCTATCTTTTTTTCTTCGTGGATTCGTTAGAGAATTTAGAACATTGTCCTGCTTAATGCAGAGACGGACTACAAGTTCTTCATTGTATGACATAAATGAAATGCTTATAAGCAAATACTTTGGGAATTCTCTGATGGTTTTAAAAGAAAAGCACCTCCGTGAGGGTTCAAATCAATATAGCGATTTGGAACGAGCAAGAAACTTTCTTGCTTGTTCGTATATCAGTTGCTAAAATTTCAAATGAAGCATGAATCAGTTGCTTACAGTAATTCGTATATCAGTTGCTAAAATTTCAAGTTGTCTGATGGACAGTCATGCCGTAAATGTTAACAGTGGAATTTTCTCTTTTTACATCATCTTTTGAAAAGATAAATAAAAAGGGTTCTAAGATGTGCTAGTTTACAATCATTTTCCAAGATTTAGTCATATTCTAATTATTATGCTCGATCAACCGATTTGTGATCTCTGGCAGGACTGATCTGCTACATGGAAGGCATTCAAGATGAGTCTGGTGAGCGGGTCCCTTCATCGTGCTCTTCTCGTACTAATGATTTATTTAAAGATCCTGAAATTTCACCTCGAGTTGGTGATGAGTACCAGGTGGAACTCCCACCTTTGATGACGAACGATGAGCTTCTGCAGCTTATGGAAAACCCCGTTCATTTGGGATTACCAATTCCAGTTATGTGGGTACTTTCTGATTCTGAAAGGCGTGAAGAGAACCACATTACTGTAAACAGTGAAGATGCAAATGGAAGAGTCGAAACTTTGAGTCATGTAGGGGAAGAAAATGCGGAGGATAGTATGGAAATTGATTTGGTTTCTCCAAAACAAGAGACAATGAGCTTAGATCGTGTGTATGAAGGCTGTCTTCCCGTGCCAGGATTATTAGGTGAAGCTTGGGAGGATATTGAACGTGATAGCTTTCTTCTTGGACTATATATTTTTGGGAAGAATTTTTGTCTCGTGAAGAAATTTGTTGGGAGTAAAGGAATGGGAGAAATACTTTCGTACTATCATGGGAAGTTTTACAAGTCAAGTGAATATAACAAATGGCTCGAATTCCGGAAGAAGAGAAAGAAAAGGCGCTCTTACGGAGAAAGGATTTTTACGAGTTGGAGGCAACAGGAGCTATTTTCACGCCTCTCATCTCATGTCTCGGAGGAGTGCAAAACTAGGTTGATCGAGGTATTCTTTGATAATTTCACTTAATTATGCTTCTTTTTTCAGTTAGCTAATATTGCAATATGCTCAAGTTATGCTTGATCAGTGCCTAAATTAGAACTATTTATCAACCTGAAAACTACCAGCAAAACTACTCCAGTTATCAGAAATCTCGAAAGGAGAAGCCAAGTTTTATTCCGTCTGAATAAATGAAAGCTCGGTAGAGATTACCATTGACAAGAATGGAACTGAACAAATGGGCATTGTTCTCTTCTAGTTTTTCCATGGCTTCATTTGATATTTTCGAAAGTGACATGAGATACGCAGTACTTAGCTTACTTACAACGACATCTTTAAGTTACAAAAGTATGGTTTCTCTTATTCATCATTTTCCTTTCTTACCGAGATTATTCATAACACTAAACTAGAATCCATTTCAATCCCGAAATCAGTATAAAATGAATCACAAAGACCAACCGAAGGCACTAAGTAACATTCATTCGCGAGAAACTAAACTCCAAAAAGTATGTAAGAAAGCTTTCGTATATCTACCCCTAAAAATGAGTGAGTTTCCGTTCTTTGGCTAATGAATGGGATATCTCAATGTCAAGAGACTCAAGACCAACACCAGAACAAGGTTGCCTCTAATATGATCTCATTGCAAATCCGTAGTTATGATTTTTGTATGCCGTAGTTATGATTTTTATTGCTGGAAGTTTTTAGCTTCATTTGTTCATACGAAGTTGCTTTCAGACCTTGTTGTGTCTAGACGAGTCCGAGTAGTTTGCTGAACTGGATTTTTTTTCATTGTAATTGTTGAACTGTGATCTCTTTCAGGCTTCAAGAATATTTGGAGCGGGAAAAATGTCGGTGGAAAAGTATGTCCTTTCTCTAAAGGAAATGGTTGGTCTCAAGCTGCTTGTACAAGCAGTAGCAATTGGAAAAGGGAAACAAGAGCTTATTGGCATGCCAATGGAGCATGCAAAGACAAATCTGTCCTTTCCAGTTCGTCCTGAAATACCCAGTAGCAAATCATGTTCCTCTCTCACAGTGGACGAAATCGTTAAGTTTTTAACTGGGGACATCCGTCTAAGCAAGGCCCGATCTAACGATCTCTTTTGGGATGCTGTTTGGCCTCGTCTTTCTGATAGAGGGTGGCGAACTGAGGAGCCAAGAAATTACGTTTCTCTAAGTTCAAAGCAGTCGTGGGTGTACCTTATTCCCGGTGTTAAGAAGTTTTCCAGGCGGAAACTCGTGAAAGGGACCCACTATTTTGATTCCGTTACTGATGTCTTGAACAAAGTTGCGTTGGAGCCCAAGCTTCTCGAGCTTGACGAAGAACAGTCGGGGACAGGGCCACAAGCAGAACAAGGCACAGATGGTTTTTCGTCTAGAGAACGCCATTCATACCTCCAGCCACTCGTTTCTCAAGAGCAAGTGAAGTTTACGATTGTGGATACCAGTTTGGTGTGTGGAAAGGAATCGGAAAAAGTGATAGAATTAAGAACTTTGCCTTCTGATCCTGTTGCCATTCCCACCCCTCCTGCTGTTTCTGAAGGGATTGAACAAAATAATGTCCAAGAATCCATCGACACTCCAAGTTGTGAAGCTGGTATGGTTTTAAACACTCACTCGATCAACGGTCCTGATCCCATGATGTCAGAAACTGGCAAGCACGAGGATCAGAATCAACCGAGGATGCCTATGAAGATCAACGTGCAATCTTCTCGGTCAAATGACTTGGATAAACATGAGTTAACTCCTTGTAACAACAAAGGCGGATCAACCAATGGTTTCAAAGACATCTGCAATGATAACAAAGGCGGATCAGAAGCAACCGAGGAATGCAACCCCGTGGAGAAAAATCAAGAGACTTGGATTGACCTGAATGTCCCTCGTACCCCACAGTTTTCCGATGGAAATGAACCATTGCTTAAAAAGTCGCCTGAAAGAAGCCAGCAGCAGCTCCAGCCGGAGCTGCTAAACCCCCCCTCAGGGATCATGAATGGTCAAAGGCAGAGTACAAGAAACCGACCATTGACCACAAAAGCGTTGGAAGCACTTGCATGTGGATACTTGAGCCCCAAGAAAAAGAGAAAAAGCGGGGAATCGATGCCAAAGCCTCCTCGGCGGGTCCGTGGAAAGACTGCGCTTCTGACAAGTTGTGGGGTCAGTATAGGAGACGAGTCAGCGTTGCATAAGATGGAGAAAGGAGTTGATGGTGTCTTCAATGGAAGCTCTCATATGGTAAGCACGTCCCAAAAGTAGCTAGAGAGGCAAATGCAGGGGCGGATCCAGCCACATCAGATCTCAGAATTTCTCAATTTTTTTTATTTTTTTGTTACCTAAGTCACCGACTCTAAGCCCACGCTGTTCCAAAATCCTGGATGCGCACCTGGGCAAATGAACAAAGGGCGTGGACAGCTAAAATTGAACTGAAAATGTTCTAACAATAAGTATTAATATTAAATTTAAATTTAAAACGTATTTAATTGTTTTTTTTTTTTTTTGGTCCCAAAATAAATATGGCTTGGGCTTCAACTTAGTTCATCTGATGGGCCTTCCGGCTTCAACTATCTTCGCGATAAATAAACTTGGGGCCCACTTTCTGGCTCGTCTCTTATGTCTGCAGCGGACCAAACGGGTGCAACTGTACGAAAGCTTTTTTAAAAAAATAGTGGGCCTCGGGGGAGGATTTTCTAGCCCGCTCTTGCAAAAGCCCGGCCCACTGAAGTGCGGCAACGTTTCGGCTTCGAATCGGATAGCTCGGCTATGAATGATATGGGAATGTATAGTGATATGTCAATGGAAGGAGGAGATCAAGGCCATGGATACATGGAGAATATGGAACAAGAAGATATTAGCAATTCGGGTTTTGTACAAGGAAGAAATGACATGGGCCGAGCCCAATAAGCCCATAAATGTTTTGTCAGTTTCAACTGACTTTCGTTAACCTTTTAGCGAAATTATAGACGGAATGAGAACATTGTTATAATATGAAAAGTTTAATGAGAAAATTGTAAAAAATAGAAGTTCAATGAGAAAATTGTAAAAAATAAAGGGAGAGTGACCGGAAAGTTTTAAAAAAGTATCATAATTTTCGAGAAGTTTTTTCACCATGTTGTATTATAGATGCAGTATTATATTCACATACAAGTGAATATAATAATATTGCATGCAGTATTATATATTACTGCATAAGAACTTTCAGGTCATTTCGATTTAATGAGAAACTTAAGGGGAAGTGATTATTCCAAAAGGAACTTCCGGGTCAAATTCCCAAAAATTAAAAGTTCAATAATGAAAAGAGGATATTTGTCTTGAAAATACAATTCAAAGAAAAAATGTTATAATGTGAACAAATGTGATTGTTCATGATTTTGAAATTTGTAAATATGGTACGAAAGAGACCAAAGCGTTCAACCCATACGGTAACCCTTTCATTGTCTTCAATCTTTCATTTCAACCCATACGATAACCCTTTCATTGTCTTCAATCTTTTATTGCAGACTTCGTTTGACAATATTTAAAAACGACGTACAAATGCCTCTCCAAATTTAACTTGTACACTGTCTTATATAGCATTCATAAAATCCAAATTACTGAACAAGGCATTAGGGTCAAAAAGAAACCTCCAACCGGATTTCTAAAAATCTAGTATTCTAAACGTACTATAACTCTAAACAAGGAGAGAAAGCAAAGGGCTATCAACGGAACGGGAGAGAAATTAACATAAAAGTCATTAATAAATCACATAACATAGGATGAATACCACAGAGATAAATGGCACGGGAACATTTGTAAGAGATCAATTTGTTGAAGAAAATCAAGAGAATTGGCAGACAATAATGACTAATATAATAGTATTCTCTTTTATAGATTATATGTACAATTCTAAAATTAAAATACCACTAGTAAAATTTTACATCTTACAAAATGTTAAGGTAAATTTAACGAAAATAAATGGATAACCAAAGCATAACACTATTGTTTTTTTTTTTTTTAAATCAAACCAACATTAGATTAAATACAAATGCACGATAATATAAGTAGGTTATCTACAAAATATTGTAGGCTCAACCCAAATACAGTTGTGTAATCTTACGATACGAGATGAAATGTCACACAATACATTGACATTTTGAAATATATACAAAATTCGAAGATTATAACAATTCAAAATCTTCCATCTTGTACATTTCTTAACACCGTCTTGGGATGCACGGATGTCATTCCAAGTGTAGCTGAGACACTTCCCTAAATTTGTATTCACAAAATCCCTCATTGAAAAACATTTAGCGTTGAGAACATGACAAACTAATGACATTGGTCAGCAATAAACTGTCAATCGAGATTCCCAAGCATTACCGGATTGAACAAAGGAAGGTCATGAAAAATCAGTTCACAAAACATAAAGGCTCCCAACGAGGAGAGAATACTAAGACTCTCAATAAGTTAAAGACACTTAACAAGGAGAAAAAACATTTTAATCGAAGATGAATTCAATTTTGCATAGAGCCGTCAATTTGAGTTGAGTTAGTCGGGCCAGCCCGCCATCTGATAGGGGTGGGTTGGGTTGGCATATTTTATTTTGACAGAATTTGGCGCCGCCGCTGTTTAGTGGCGGGTTAGACCCGCCCCATTCCATCATTCCATCAGCTCGTATTGACAGCTCTAATTTTGCACGAGAAAATCTGATTTGATTCTATTTGATTGAAGATTAAAAATTCAAAGGGGCAGTTTAGGAAACTGATCATTTCTCGGAAGGAAAAAAATAAAACCCTAGCCGCAAAAAGTCTTCTTCTTTTCTTCCGCAGTATATAAATACCCCTGAAATGAGAACAATATCCATCTCCTCCGGCGACACACACACACACACACACACACACACACACACACACACACACACAGAGAGATTCATCTGCAATTGTTCATATAATTGTAAATCGTAAATTTTTATTTTATTTTGGAGGCTATGATGTTTGAAACTACCTATTTTCTGAGGAATTAATTTTCTATTATGATTTGAAAATTCCAATGGATCCTTCTGAGCCTTCAATTTCGTTTCGTCCTTATTTTTTTTTTTTTGAATAGATTTGTATTTTAGATTGTTTTAATGTTGAAAATCATTTGTGTTATGTTGGATCTGATGTTTTTCGAGATTTATCGTCGGAAAAAGCCATTGAAGTGATGAGAAGAAGACGCCGGAAAATTCTTATGGATCCTTCTGAGCCTTCATTTTCTTCATATTTTTTTCGAATAGATTTGTAATTTAGATTGTTTTAATGTTGAAAATCATTTGTGTTCTGCTGGATCTAATGATTTATCGTGGGAAAAAGCCATTGAAGTGATGAGAAAAAGACGCCGGAAATTATTATGTCGATCGGAAAAATTCTTCCAGACTACAATTATCTGATCAATGGTTTCTCCTTATTTTTTAATTGATTTTTTATCCTCAATTAATGAATTAGACCTTTGGCTTGAAAGGGGGCTAAGAGGACTCAAAATACTACTAAATAAATTATTTGAGAATTCAAAATTCTTCTCCTTCCAATATGCAATATAAAGCAAATCAAAAAATTTATTATTCAAAAATTTAGGTAGCTTATTAGTGAAAAATATTTTCATAAAAATTCAAGTAAATCATCTTTAGCTATAAATACTAAGTCATTCATTTATATTTTGTATATTACTATTTTTTTTCTTCACTGTCAACTCTTCAAATTTCTTTTGTGTATTCAATTACAATGGTTTTCATTGAACGACTTCCTATGAAACTTATCATTGAAATTTTTCTTCGCGTTTTCGCAAATTCGTTTTTCGATTTCGTGAATCTTAAATCAACTTTTAGGATCTTTTGGGAGGCAGAGAATGATGAATATATATATCAGCAAGGTTCATTCCGGGATTTTCCAATTAGCCCATGATGGCGTCGGAATAATGTAGCAACAAGATTTATGGATAGGTGCCTTGCATGTGAAAATCCTGATGCTCTATTCCGTCACGGTTGGTATGTAAAAAATTACCTATTTTTCTTAATATTTTCGGTCGTAACAATTTTATAAGTATTCTTTTTTCGTTATTTAAAGTAATATTAATTAATTTCTCTCTTTTTCAAATTGGTTCATGTGATAAAGTGAGTTTTCATTCCGGTATTACCTATCTACAACAAGCTGCAGATAAAGGTCATATGGAGGCATTGTATACTCTAGGGATAGTACTACTTTTCAATGAGAATGAATCGAATATAGATATGGGAAAGCAAATCATCATGAGTTTTCAAAAATTCGACTTCACCAAGATTCAGTCGATTAATTATCGTTTTAATTTGAAGGCATACATCAAATCATTATGGAAGAGTGATGTATGCCTTCAAATTAAAACGATAATTAATCAACTGAATCTTGGTGAAGTCGGATTTTTGAAAACTCATGATGATTTGCTTTCCCATATCTATATTCGATTCATTCTCATTGAAAAGTAGTACTATCCCTAGAGTATACAATGCCTCCATATGACCTTTATCTGCAGCTTGTTGTAGATAGGTAATACCGGAATGAAAACCCACTTTATCACATGAATCAATCTGAAAAAGAGAGAAATTAATTAATATTACTTTAAATAACGAAAAAAGAACACTTATAAAATTGTTACAGCCGAAAATATTAAGAAAAATAGGTAATTTTTTACATACCAACCCGTGACGGAATAGAGCATCAGGATTTTCACATGCAAGGCACCTATCCATAAATCTTGTTGCTACATTACTCCGACGCCACCATGGGCTAATTGGAAAATCCCGGAGTGAACCTTGCTGATATATATATATTCATCATTCCCTGCCTCCCAAAAGATCCTAGAAGTTGATTTAAGATTCACGAAATCGAAAAACGAATTTGCGAGAACGCGAAGAAAAATTTCAATGATAAGTTCCATAAGAAGTCGTTCAATGGAAACCATTGTAATTGAATACACAAAAGAAATTTGAAGAGTTGACAGTGAAGAAAAAAAAACAGTGATATGCGAAATATAGATGAATGACTTAGTATTTATAGGCTAAAGGTGATTTACTTGGATTTTTATGAAATTATTTTTCACTAATAAGCTACCTGAATTTTTGGATAATAAATTTTTTGGTTAGCTTTATTTTGCAGATTGGAGGGAGGGGAATTTTGGATTCTCAAATAATTTATTTAGTAGTATTTTGAGTCCTCTTTATACAGGATTATTGAAATATGTAACCTGATGCCATCAATTTATATAGCCAACTGTTGTTTGCTTAAAAAATTACAGTTTTGTCTTTTTTAACATTCCAAAATAAATATATTTTAGTTCTTTTTGCTTCGAATTCTTTTTTTTTTATTTAAAATTCCGAAATATAAAATTTGGGAAAAACTGTTACTAACCTAAAAAAATTACTCAATTTTTTCGGATTTATGAAAAAAAACACTTATCCTAGTTTAAAAAAAAAACGTATGAAACAAAACTGTAACCAATTTGATATTTGAATTCCATTTTTGATAAAGCCTATATTTATCTTATCTTTTAATGAAATAATTATGACTACATCAGATTTAGATTTCATTTTTGATAAAGCCTATATTTTTTTAACTAAAATTTGGAATAAAAATGAGTTGGAAATTGAATTGCTGACGTGGCCTTTGACGTGACATTTTCTGGAGTCTCTAAATAGTTTTGTTATATATATTATATATGATATGATTAGAATGGCGTATACTCCGTATTGGCAACATATCGGATGTGGATTCATATGTCACCTGGTACTATGATGGGTGTAACAATATAAGTGTGCTAAAGGCTTTGAAAAGAGCAGTAAAAACTATTCTAAATGCAAGACAACTTATGACAATGCTATCCCTAGGTAATTGACGGATTTGATTTTTTTTTATATATATATATATCACTACAAGAAAAAGGACTATTTACGGCGGTTAAAATCCGTCGTATATAAAACGCGTCCCGCCGTAAATAGTATATACGGCGGACTTTCCGCCGTAAATAGTCCAACGTATAAAGCCTCGCCGTAAATACTATATACGGCGGTATAACCGCCGTAAATACTATATATACCGCCGTAAATACTATATACGGCGGAAATACCACCGCCGTATATAAATGTAGTATTTACGGCGGAAATAACACCGCCGTATATAAACGTAATACAATACGTATTTTAAGGCGTATTTGAGTAATCTTTATACGGCGGTAGGTGTAACCGCCGTAAATAAGAGACGAGTCGTCCGCTCAGTAACGAGTCGTCCCAATTGCACCCCCCACTGGTTCCCTCGTCCCCCCTTTATAGACGAGTCGTCCATGGCCATTTTATACGGCGGATTTAGTCACCGCCGTAAATAACTTGATAGAGACAACTCGTCCTACATGGCACGAGTCGTCCTATTTGCACCCCCTACTGGTTCCCTCGTCCCCCCTTTGGGCACGAGTCGTCTAGGCCTTATTTACGGCGGATGAAGGGTTCCGCCGTAAATAAGCCTATTTTTTTTCCTGTGCCCGTATAATTCACTTTCCCCAAAAATACGTTCACAAAAACCAAATTCAACCTGTACACACACAAATGCAACCTGTATATAACCAAAAATACACAAATGCAATCAATGTTTACAATCTACATATTAACACAAAATTAATGTTGAATGTATCCAAACATAATAACCATTATACAAATAACGTTTGTCGTTTCCAAACATAATAACCATTAATGTTGAATGTATCACAAAAAACCAAATTCACCACCTATTGATTACCGTCTTTTCCACGTTCCATCAAATAACGTTTCAAATCATCAATTTGTTGTTGTAATCATTGTCGTTGCTCCTCATTTTGTACGCGTTCCTCCCGAAGTTGTCTTTCAAAATCTGCTCTCGACGGATGCCACCGCCTCCAATACAGTATGCCCGAGTAGTTGGGGATTTACCAAACACCTTAGTTTTGTTAACACCGCCTCCCATACATCGCACTCTCTCGTGGTCATCGGTGCCCATCATACCAACAAAAATCTTTTCACGCGCCGTAGGAGAGTTTTGTTGCTCCTCTAACTGACTCATCAATTGCATCATTAAGCGTTTCTTTGTAACAAAAACAACATGTTCAATATAAATGTTTTAACTTTAATTAATATTATGAAAATGAAGTTAGAAATGAAAAAGTATTTTATAGAATAACAAAGCTGAAACGAGAAAAGGTTGAAACTTTAACTTACAATCATTTGAGTGGTTTCTTGATCTGCAGGTGTTTTGCCGTGCGCGTAGCTATGAACAAGCTTACGCGATCGGTTGAAGTAAACCCTTGTCGTCTCTCTACAATTTATAATAGAATCATTTGACAAAAAAATATATTTATATACGATACAAAAAAAAAGATTAATTGACAACGGAGAACTAAATTGAACGATGACAAACCTCTTTTATGAGTTTGGGATGGGACGCTTTTTCCGGTCCGGTTCGAGCACGCTTTCTTTTCTCGATTCAATTTATTTGTTTCGATATTTCCTGGAAAAAAAGATAATATTAGTATTAATTTGACTACTTATATAAGACATTCACGATAATAGATTGAGATTAATTTGAAATATACCCGAGCCTTGTCCGTACCCCACATCGCAACAAGTGCAGCCCGTTGATCCGCAACGCATCCATCGGGGTGGGTTAGCCAATGCGTCTTGGTCGGATTCATACATCTTATAATGAGATTTCAACTGAGTAATATTCATAATCGAGTCATATAACGATATAATATTCATAACAAAGTCATAACCGAGTAATATTCATAATCGAGTAATACTTATTATATGCTTGTCTCACTGGTATTTCCAAATACGCCACGCTTTCTTGAGAGAAAGATTCATAAGGGTAATACTCCGGAGTCGCATTTGTATTATCCTATATACACAATTCAACAAAGAAAAAAAAACAATTGTTAGAGAATCATAAGACTTTTGACTACGTACTAGAGATTTATGTAAGAAATATGGATTACAACTTACCAAAATGTCATTCCATACGACATTTATGCACTCATGGTCCATCTGAGGCCACTCTCTAGTTAATGGGAAATGTTCCCCATTTCTAGCAAAAATTCCTATCTGAGTAGCTAGTTTTGCCATTTCCCCACCAACTGGTTGACCATATTTATTCCATATTATATTCAATTTCTCTTTACCCCATTTGTTGGTTGATTTTGCCAGCCCTCTTCCATTAGGGTTCGAGCCCTGACCTGTTAATAAATTTTTCTTTGGCGGCATATCTGTCATATGACAATTCAATTATAGCACAAAAATTGGATAAACCAAGTAAAGGACCCAAAAAAACAGTCTTATAATATATGTATAAGACCTATAAATTTATTATAGGTCTTATGTATCTTATATAAGACGAAGATTTATGAATTTTTACTATTAAAAGTCAAACTTTTAAAAGTGCCCCTTAAATATGAAAATGTCATTCATTTTGAGACGGAGGGGGTATGAAAATGTCAATCAATATCATATATATGACCAAACTGAGAAAGTATATGTGTTGTACAAATGTCGCTACAAATGTCATGCTCAACCGTGGCCAACAACAGTGACTCATTAAAGATCATATTCATAACTAAGCATTTGGTTTCTTTTTAATTCCAAAATGCTTAAATGCAATCATAAACTTTTACATTATAACATGTTGTATATGCAATTGAGAAAGTATGTTTTTCCCTTCTTCGACATAGTAGAAGTGTTTATGCGCACTGCTTTAAGAGGTTTTGAAGGAGAAGATGTGATAACAGTTAGAATTCTATAATTTACTAGTTTACTCCTTAGCCCCAGACCATTAGACCATTATTTTAACAAATCTCTTATCAAAAAAAAAAATCTAACAAATTAGACGATGACGGAGAGTTTAAAACAGCAATCGGACAATCAAGAAAACCACTTCCTTATGCATTGCAATTGTCATAGGGGCATAACAGACTCCTCATCAGCATAAGCAAAAATTTAATCTAAACTAAAATTGCAGTATACACACACACATACACACACATACACACACATATATAATATGACCAACTTTGATGCTATAGAAACGTTCACGTGATTTCAGAAATAAAGACAAAGCACTGACCAACAAGCCTTCTTGGAGTGCCAACTGTTTTGCCGTTTCAATAGAATCTTCACTCGAAATCTGGAACAAGTTAAAAAAACATGTCTTAAAATTAGGATATGGTAAACAGAAAGGGTTCAACAAACTTGCACATGTAAATAAGTAGAAGTTGCAATCAAATCCATGGATCTCCTTTGTCCCAAAAGATCTCTCACTTGACAAAACCTATTCATAATGTCCCTTAAATGCAGCAGTATTTGGTATTAATGGTCGAACCTATCAAATTCCTACAAATTTACTCAAGGATCAATGGGACCATTCTCTAGATTGGAATGGAGTGCTATAATATTCAAACAACCCCAGAACGAGCATGTTGGAAACAGTAAATCTCGCTAGGCCATATGATTTAGAAAATGAAGTTTTGGGAACAACCTTGTCACTCAACCTCATCAACTAAAACTACTGCCAAATTCATTAATGACAGAGGGATACTTGAGTTCATGAATGCAGAAGTAAATGCCTTGGAATACAACATCAATATGTGAGCTGTAAGCTAAGGCCTCCAAACATTAAAAACCAAACTGGTTGCAGTGTTAAGAAATTCTTAGTTCTAAAACAAAGCAATTATCAAAGTAACTAACAGTAGTATTTGGTAACCTGAACAATGTATTTAAAAATGTGAAAAATCAGATTAACACAAATACCATATTTGATGGGACCATTTCTTTGGAATGGAGGGAGCATGATTGAAATGTCCAATCAAATACGCCGTAGAGTTGATTTAAAAACAAAAGCTACAAAATCTGGCAGGATGCTTGACAAATGCATTACGGGGAATAAACCATCAACATTAAGGGAGCTTGCTTTGTTAAGAAATTATTAGCAACTACAAGAAACAAATACCAAATTGACCCATGATTTAAATGTGAAACAAATACATAAACCATGACATTACACTAACATTTCCAACGAATCAACAAAAAATTGAAAAAAAAACAAATACCATAAACCATGGAAAATCAACATTGAAAGGTTGTGGACACATTTGTTATATGTCACATTTAACAAAAAACAAATACCAAATCGGTGGGGAAGCGGGCGGGGGAACAACAACAACAACAACAACACTATAGGGCAAGCCTTGCTTGATACGGAAAAAGTATAAAATAGTACGGGAAAGTGGGGCTCGCGGGTACCAAATCGATGGGGAAGCGGGGCGGGGACATCCCAAAGTAAAAATTGGATATTCATTTAATATATTCAAATTTCTACGGGCATCAAAGGAGTACCTAGAGAAGCGAGATGACGGAGGTGGAAAGTAAGAGAGAGCAACGCAACAAGATCCCGTAGGAAATAAGAGTTTGATCAAAAGAAGCGAGAACAAATACATATTACAATTAACAATATTAATATTCAATTCAACCATACAAAATAACAAGTTTGATTGAAATATGAAACATAAGTAATAACATTGTCTTAGTAATAGTAAGCAAATAAGATCTAAACAAATACATATTACAATTAACAATATTAATATTCAACCATACAAAATAACAAGTTTGATTGAAACATGAAACATTAATAATAACATCACAATAATAACATCACCGATGAGAGTCGGAGGTTTGTCCACGATAGTAGGTCCGACGGGAAGAACGCCTGCGTGCACGAGCGGTGGCTCTCGAATGCATCATAGTCAAATAATCCTCTGGCGGCTCGTAACTCGGGGCTCATGCTGCATCGCCCGAGCCTCCCGGTGCGTATCGGGCTCCCAAAATGGCGGTTTCATCTTCCAACCCCTCAAACGATCCTGCACCTCCCCCATCTAGCATCCTCTAAGAGTGCTGTCGACTCTGTTCCCGGCGATAACCTCCCCCATCTAGAATCCTCTAAAGCATGTCGGCTCTGCTCCCGAGCGATCCTTGATCGCTCTGCTCCTCAAAAATGCCCTCATGGTATCCCAGCGATCAAAAGAACCTGTTGGCTCTGGTTTACGCTCTCCTCTCTGACCACCCTGTCTCTCCCGATCCTCCTCTTCACGCTCCTCATCATCCTCCTCATCAACGGGATCCCTTTGATCATCAACAAAGGGCATACGCCAATGCACGGCATGTTCGCACTCGGAAACGTGGCCCCTACCTGCAACGGACCGTCCTCACAGGAGTACCATATTCAAACAATAAAGACACCGTTGTCTGTCGCCCTCAGGTCCCTCACAAACTTGTCATACTGCACTAGCCAGTCTCCAGAATAAAAACTCGTGCCCCCATCAATCTCATCGCCTCGGGTTTTGGTTCACCTACACAAGCTTGAGCAATCAATTTGATCATCCCCCCTATTGATATGTTTCCCTTTTTGGTAAGGGCAAATGCCTCACATCTCCGAACAAAAATATCAACCCAATCAGGAATCACTGATAACTCCTCAACCACATTCGCAAAAGGTTTACCATAGCCACATTCAATTGAGCGGGCTCTCCGTTTGCCAACCAAGACATAGATAGACCTCTGTAAAATAATTTCCAAGCCGGGTGAGAAAGAGAGGAAGCCCTAAGGTATTTTTTTTGCAGGGCAATCCTGTGAGCTCCGAAAAGAAATGACAAGTCCCCCCATCAGCCTCGACCCAGTTTCCTCTCGGCTGATCAACCCCAAAGATTTCCCTCAACTCATCATAAGTCACTCGATAGGCTTCATCATTCATATAAAACCGAATAGAATTTTCTTGTGACCCCTTGCCTACCTTCAAAGTTGAAAGGAACTCAAGTGAATATCTCAAATACGTAGATGGAGTCTTCCCCAGGAAATTACCTAACCCGACTTGCGTCATCAATTCTGTTACTAACGTCTCTAAACCCAAATCGTTCAACACCGGCAAATGAAGGAAAGTGGTGACTTGAAATTTCCTACCCTCCAAATTCCGCCATTTTTTCTTTTGAGCGGCGGTCAATTGGGTCAATCCATAAAGCTGCGTCAATGATGCATTAGGGGAAGTGGGATCATTTGGGACTACGGGCGGCGGGTTTTGTCTACCCCTCTTGTTGCTACCCCCTCCAATTACTCTCTCCTTAGGAGGCATATTTTCAACACAAAAACCACCTATATATAAGACGGAGAGACACAAATTTTAGTAATAACATTGTCTTAGTAAATAGTAAGCAAATAAGATCTAAACAAATACATATTATATAAAAGTAACAATATTAATATTCAACCATACAAAAATAACAAGTTTGATTGAAACATGAAACTTAAGTAATAACATTGTCTTAGTAAATAGTAAGCAAATAAGATCTAAACAAATACTACTCAAACTAATCATCATCATTATCGGTCATATCAACATCATCATTATCGGTCATATCAATATCAACATCATTGATATTAGTAGTTTCAATCTCGACCCCATCAACTCCCTCTCGCACCCACGATGCTTCTTCGTTAGCAACATTTTCATCCAGATTTTGTGAGCAAAATGGTACCAATTGTGGAATCGAATCTGAAACTTGTTTATCATCATTTGAATATATGTCAAAACTATCTCTTGGTGTAATCCTCATCACAACTTTCCAATCACTTTCTATAGGATCTTTAACATACCAAACTTGCTCAGCTTGAGATGCTAATATGAATGGTTCATCACCAACTCGATTATCCTTATACAACTTGTGATTGAAGTTTACAAGAGTAAATTTTTGCTCATCTTCCATCTTGCTGTCCGGTTATCAACCCAATCACATTTAAACAATACAAATCTTATTGAGTTGCTATAACGAATTTCAAGGATCTCAATCAACTCCCCGTAGAAGTTAACATCCTGATGGGATTATTATCCTTTCGGCTTGCAAAACTTGTCACACTTACATTCGGCATGACTCCACTATTTTGAGTTTTCCTCAGTCTATCGACATCCTTCACTCGAAATCGAAAACCATTTATTATGTAAGACTTATACCGCCTCGCATCCATATGAGGACCCAATGCAAGACTCGTAATTCTTTCGGGCACTACATCTTTCGTCGTGCATACCTTTTATAAAAAACAAAATTTAATAAGAAAATATTTAAAATGATAAATTGAAACTATTATATGAAGGTGGTTTCATACTTACATAATCCTTAAACCGGCTAACAAACTTATCATTATGTTCTTTCTCTATAAGATGTCGTTGATTACGAGGTAGTGTCTCCCTCAAATGTACACGATGCATTACGAGCAGATTGAAAATATGAATTAAGTATTAATTTGAAATATAAAAGATATAAGGAATGTAAGCCTCATGTAAGGAATCACTTACTCTAGGTATTGTTCAACATCTTCAGTATTGAAAAGCACATATCTATGCGCTTGTACTCGTGTGATGTAATCAAGGGTAATTACCTCTTCTTTTCCTACAAAGCGGCCTAACTCATCACCTTCATCATCATTTCTTCTAGGACGATTGGACTTTGTCTCCAATGTCATCCAAATATTGCGTACAAAAAGTCATGCATTCTTCAACCACAATTGCCTTAGCTATGGAGGCCTCGGGATGGGCTCGATTTCGAACATATAATTTTAATGTAAGTAGAAACCCTACAAAAACATTTACTTATGCTAAAGCAAATGTAAAAAGGAATTTAACTTTTTTCAAAGTAAATTTAATATGGATGTACCTCTCTACCGGATACATCCAACGAAATTGTATTGGGCCTGCTAGCAAGGCCTCCTCGGCTAAATGCACTGGCAAGTGCTCCATGACATCAAAGAAAGCTGGTGGGAATATTTTCTCGAGAGCGCATAGTATGACAGCCATCCGATCTTGTATCTTTTCGAGATCAGCAAGTGTATTCACCTTTGAGGATAATTCCCTAAAGAAATTTGCCAACACAATGATGGATTTTACAACAGAAGTAGGCAACGCTTTTTGAACAGCTAAAGGGAGTAGTTGTTGGAGTAAAATATGACTATCATGGCTCTTAAGACCCCAAATAGCTCTTTCCTCTAGATTTACACAACGAGATATGTTTGACGAGTAGCCATCAGGGACTTTGACTCCCTTTAGAACTTTCAAGAATATGTCTTTATGCTTCTTACTCATTGTGAAGGCGAGCGGAGGCATAATTTCTTTGCCGAGATGGAAGCTTTTGTATATGAAATGGTTTCCGAATGTTCATCTCTTTTAGGTCTTTTCTTGCTTTATCATTATCTTTTGATTTCCCCTTGAGTACCTAACAGAGTATGTAGCACATTATCACACACATTTTTTTCAATGTGCATAACATCAAGATTATGATGAACATGATTATTTGCCCAATATGGCAACTCAAAGAAGATACTCCTCTTTTTCCAATTGTGACACAACTTAGGAACCTTTCTTTTCTCCAACTTGGCTTGTTGCTTCTCACCCTCTTCTCTTTTCCTCTTTTTAATAACATCTTCTATTTTATACTCTGTTTCCATATTTTCAACTTGTTTAAGCAATTTTGTTCCAAACAATAACTTGGGCTTATCTCTCACTTCATGAGTACCATCAAAAGAGCCTTTATCCTTACGAAAAGCATGACTCCTAGGCAAGAAGCGTCGATGACCAATATAACAATACTTTGCCACCATGATCCAACCATCGTGCTTGAGGTCTCACATTGCAACAAGGGCAAGCATATTCACCTTTAGTGCTCCATCCAGACAACATTGCATATGCAGGAAAGTCATTTATTGTCCATAATAGTGAAGCTCGTAAAGTAAACAACTCGTTCCTTGATGCATCATAAGTTGATATACCATCTTCCCACAATTCCTTCAACTCATCAATTAACGGTTGGAGATACACATCTATCTTGTTGCCCGGCCCTTTTGGGCCTTGAGTAAGCACCGACAAGAAGAAATATGGTTGTTTCATGCATAACCAAGGTGGAAGATTGTATGGCATAAGCACAACCGGCCAGAAATCTTGTGAGATATAGTCATTGTTACGAAAGGATTAAATCCGTCAGATGCTAATCCCAATCTAACATTCCGAATTTCACTTGAAAATAATGGATAACGTTCATCGAATTCCTTCCACGCACGAGAGTGCTCTGCAGGATGCCTCGGCACACCATCGTCTATTCTTTTCTCGGCATGCCATCTCATGAGTGTCGCGGTCTTAGATGACCAATACAACCTTTGCAACCTTGGCTTTAAGGAAAATACCATACTTTCTTCATCGCTACACCTTGGGAAGTTTATTCTTGCCACTTGTTTCCGCACCTTCACCGCTACCCCCTTATTTTTGTTGCTTATATCTAGAGGCTCCACAAATTTCACATTTAGTAAGTTTTTCGAGTTTCATTTCGAAACAACATACAATGATTAATGCACGCGTCCCACGTTTTATAACTAAAACCCAAATCCGCGATCATCTTGTACGCCTCACGATAGGAACTTGGCACTTTCGTAGGCCGAGGCAATGCCCTAATGAATTTTTTAATAAAGAAGTAAATCCCTTATCGGCCACTCGATAATTAGCCTTCCGAGTGCATAAGTTCTACAATAAATGAGAGTACGTAAACTTATCACACCCTTCCCACAAGGCTTGATCGGCATCTCTCAAAAGTCTAAGAAACTTTGCGGTGGATGCATCGATTGTACGATTTCTTCAATTCTGGCTGGTTACTATCAGGCATACCCATCCCTTCATGTACCATTCGCCTCATACAATCTTGCACGCCCAATTCAATTTCAATGCCATCTTCAGTTGTCCTATCATTATTATCATTCTTACGCGCCGAAATGTACTCTTCCCCGTGCCTAATCCAATTCTTGTAATCTTTTTGAAATCCCACTTCAATACAATGTGATCTCACGGTTGCACGGTCTTTTTGGTAACGATTTGCGCATTTTTTACAAGGACAATATATTTCTTTAACACCAACAGACTTTTTTGAGAATGCAAAATCGAGAAAGTTGTCAACCCCAGACAAATACTCATTTGAAATTCGATTATCCAAATCAATCCAACTTTTGTCCATATATGACTTGACTTGATATTTTTAACGTTAAAATACAACATATATATAAGACCGAGAGACACAAATTTTAGAATAAAAATAAACTCTAAACAAACATAATCTAAATATGTACAACTTTTGTCCAAATATAGATAATATACATTGTTGGAGCCTAGCCTATTAGTCGAACTTGGGCCCATGATATAGTATAACCCTATGACAACATTCATTCGTTCTCTCACAAGCCTCCCCCCCCCCTAATTGAGAAGCTAATTTAAGGAACTAGGTTGAAATTTGTGGTCCAAACTACTAGAAAACGAGACACGCCTATATTCAAATTAGATTCAATCATCAGTTGTTATATACTTACACAATTTCCATCTCAAAATGTGGCATGCATACACTTACATGATTAATGAATACTTGTGGTCCTATAAAGCTACTACTTGAATATAAAATCATTTCAAAAATAAATTGTCAAGAAACCTTTTTAATTCAACATCTAATTCCATCCACTCTTCATTAAATAATAGTCATCTTCACCCAAAAACGAAAGAACTTACAATAAAAGAGATCATATAGAAATTTGATACGAAAATATCATTGTCGTATTTAACTCGGAAATCATATACTTGAGTTGCCTCAATACAAACCCCAAAAAAACCTAACTAGAAAATCATCAACACTAGAAACATCAAATGGTTATAGGGTTGGTTAATCACACTAACAACAATCTTCATAAAATCCCAAAACAATCCTAAAATTGCAACAAGAGCATACAAATATATAGAAATTGAAAATGTACAGATTCACTAGTTAATAGGCACAACCAGTGAATGGTGATATTAAGATAATAGGCATCCATAACACTAATTAATATCAACGCATAACATCCATTTTAGGTTCATAAGAAAACTGAACATGCATGCATCAATTCATCTGCTTATATTTCATGCTAAAATTTCTCATATAAAAGATCCTTGCGTAATACTAGGAGCCTACAAGTTTTGTCAACTATCACACCAAATGATTTACTTTCCTAAATGAATGTCTATTTTTCCCAAAAAAAAAACAGGTCCAAAACTGAAAGTCTATTTGTGGAGAAGGTACTAAATCTCCCCTCATCAAACAACAAACTCTAGTTCATACTTACACTCATGATGCAATATGGTGAGATCAATAAGGAGTTTTATGTACTTGTACTACTAAAAATGCTTAAATTTCAACTTTCTCAAATGTCTCTCAAAGTGAAACTTGGACATACATGAAGGGACAAAGGGGAGTATTAAGAATGTGATAGCTTGGGCACCAAACCCTTGCACAGTTATATGAGACGCCCAAACCATACTTCCAAGCAAAAGCTTGAACACCTGCTATAGAATCAAAAATCATACCTTAAGTGAACTGGAGCTGACCCACTTTCGATTCAATTCGTGCCCAAGCTAAGGAGAGAAAGAGAGACTGCTGAGATACAGAGAATCATCAAAACCACACCAAGAACACACCAAGAACAACAAAAACCAAAAAAAACTTAGAAATTAAAAGTAAATCAGTAAAAGCGCATACCTGATTCGTTTTTCACGGTCACCGACGGTAGGATTCGTGCCCTAGGTAAGGTAGAGGAGAGAAAGAGAGACAGAGAGATAGAGAGCGCGAAACTGAATAGGGAAATTGGGTTTCCCGGTATTTAATGACATTTACGGTGGAAATCTTACACCGCCGTAAATAATTGTATTATTTACGGCAGACGCGTATCAACCGCCGATAATAAGTACATATATACGGCGGATACTGATATACCGCCGTATATAATTGAATTATTTACGGCGGACGCGTATCAACCGCCGATAATAAGTACCTATATACGGCGGCTACTAATATACCGCCGTATATAACTTCGATCTCGTATACGTACATACCAAATGTACGTACATTACTTATTTACGACGGCCTCGTCTGCCGTATATATTATTTATTTACGGCGGCTGTTAAAACCGCCGTATATATAAGTATATACGGCGGACGCGTGTTCACCGCCGTATATGAGCGCCGTAAAAAGCCTCCTTTCTTGTAGTGTATATATACAAATAAAAAAGATTTATAATCATTACTTCATTCGAACTAATTGTGTACCTATTTTTTTTAGGTTCAAAATCAGGATTTTGGTCACTGATATGAATGATATAG
Organism: Adenophora triphylla var. japonica; assembly: GCA_022495995.1. Taxonomy (NCBI): domain Eukaryota; kingdom Viridiplantae; phylum Streptophyta; class Magnoliopsida; order Asterales; family Campanulaceae; genus Adenophora; species Adenophora triphylla. The sequence goes on from JAFEMH010003499.1 coordinate 217,164, forward strand.
ATCTAGCTGAGACACACTTTGTTTTATTCGATGCGACAACATCTTCTTTGCTCGGAATGTCTGCTCCTGTAGTTCTTGCCGATGTCTCAGAGGTAGCTAATTTGTTGTTATTTTGTTATTAGATAGATTACTACTTTATAATAGATGTAAAATAATGTTCCTATAACATGATGTTCAACAGGGCCAACTACCTGAATTTTTTCGAAAAATGTTTGAAAGACGATGCTTATTCAGGATTGATGTTGACCAAAGAAGCGCGAATGCGATCAAGATAAACGAACTTTCACAGTAAAGCAATTATCGAGAGGATGCGAGATATCATCGCCCGGTTTTATCACTCATAAATGATAATGCAAGTAGAAAATACATCACATTAGCTTTAGACAAAAGCTCAAATTCATAACCATTAATTGTTTTAAACTTCGGAGGTTGCTTCCAAATTGAATCATGGAATTGAAATTGTGACCCGGCTTAGGCGCAATAATGAGGTAAATTTCTTTGTATCCATAGTTTACTTTTTATTTTTCCACTTCAATTTCATTTTGAGATTTTGCTTTTTATGATCATGTTATTTTACGTTTTTATTATGTAGGATAAGCCTTTGGAATCTGTGTGTGACAGTTCTTCAACATCAATCACTCCACAAAAACGTTTGTTAGATACTACCTCCAATGATGAAAAGATACAATTGTCTGTTACGAAGGGAATCAAGCAAATTAAACAAGAGGAATTGGATAAATAGGCAACAAGGATTGTTTAGCATCGTATTCAGTCTGTCAACTTTTTTCACTCAGTACAATATTTGTTTTTTGTTTTTTTTCAGTTTTAAACTATTGTGGCTAGAAATAAGAGGATTTTTTGCGAAAATTTTATTTGGAACTATGGTATTTTAATGATCACATATTTGTGGGTCAGCCAGACATGATAATTCTTAGTTGGTTACTCGATCTTCTTTTGTTTCGCAAACTGGACAATTTAGAAGAAATCACATAGTTCACCAAAAATATCCATTAATTTATGAATAAATCCAAATTGAAAATAAAACAGATGTACGAACTTCCAAACAATTAGTTCACCAAAAAGGCCACGTCAGCAACAATTTCCAACTCATTTTTATTCCAATTGGTCAGCCATTTTTTTATGCTATCACCGAAAAATAAATAAAAGCCTAATTCCTACTATTTCGGATAATTCAATAAATTTTGAAAGAGTAACAGTTTCATTGCCTGATGCTTTGTTAATTTTAAGGTGGCTGATGATTCATTATTTTTATTTTTCAAGGTGATGACAAACAATTAGATAAGACTTGAAATTTTGAGATAAACCCAAATTTATGAGATAAACACCGTCATTCAGCCAAAATCATATCCGATTTATCTCCAAAATATAAAACTCTTCGGATCTCCTATCTCAAGTCGTCGATCAGCCTCCTCTGCTTCAGGTTCCGCCTCAAACTTCCGATCTCCTCTCTAAAGTGTAGGTGTTAGTGCCCTAGGCCTATAGAGATAGACCTTTATGTAATGTCATTGTTCATTTATATATGAGATTGCTTCTTTGATTATTATATGTGTTTGCATGTTTAGTTATAATAATCGTGTCCCTGGTACTTATGAAGCACTAGTATGAAGTCTAATGGATAATCATGTGATGATTATATGTATGGAGATGCACATTAGATTCATGGGTACTTGTTAGAGAACAAGGTACTGGACTTGACCCATTATGAGATTTATGTCATGGTCATATGTCATAATTAGATCTCATATAGTCATATCATTGATATCCTTTGACCTGAGATTATCATCGTCTTCCGCTCGATGAATATCATGTTTGATATAGTTTAACGTTGTCTTTAACCGGATGACAATAAGGGCTATCATTGGCATGGTATGATTCTTGTTGGGAAGAATGATAAGTCAAGATGGAAATTGTCCCTCGTAAAGAGAGATGTTTGCTAGGCCACTCGTAAGTAAGATTGATGTAGTGCGTGGCCATGCCCGAATGAATGAATGTGATTAATATCATTCGATTAATCAATTTACTTGGTAACGAAAGCATTGAACAATATGAGTTGGCGTGGACCATGACTCATGTTCAATATAACATCGTGTGACAATGGGATTGTGATATGTTCTATATAGGAAATCGAACTTGATATTATATTATTTGGGTAGGCATGATGGCTTGCTAGAGTCCGCTCATGTCTTATGAGGATCGATGTGATCGAACTCATTGCCAACATAATATAGTCCTATGGGGTCACACGCATCGAGCAATTGTCAAAAATGAAGAATATGGAGTTTTTGTTCTCGGGGACGACTTCGTCCCCAGGCAGAACCAACTATTCCCCTTAAGGGGACGCGGTCGAAGGCTGGGTGTCGGGGACGACTCGTCCACAGGGGCACTCGTCCACAGGCGGCTGGGCGACGCGGAATTGACTTAAAACTAGGGTTTTCACGAGGGAAAAGTTTTATAACGTATAAATACTTACCCTGGTTGCCCTAGCCGTCAAGAGAACGTTTTGGCTTGAGAGAAACATCAAAAGTGAGAGATTTCAATTGAGAATTGAGAATCAAACACCACCAAATCCATTGTTCTTCATTGATTGAAAGGTGTTTCAATCAATAGGATCTAGCAATCCTCCTAGAAGAGTTCTAGGGTTCGTTCATCGCGTGGATACACATAGAGGATCTTCGCTCGTCAAGATCTTTGGTTCGTGATTCCCGTTCGTTCATCAAGGATTAACAAGGTCGTTCAATGCTGGAGTTGGGTCAAGTTTATCAAAGGCAAAAGCATTCAAGGTTGGTATTTCTATTTCATCTTTCTTAATTATTCATCTAGAATGGATTCTAGGGCTTGGGGTTTTTCGAGTTATTGCTTATTCCGGCTGCGCATGGACTCGTAAAACCCAACAGTGGTATCAGAGCCCCATTCATGATGCTTAGTTAGATAATCATGATAATTGTGTAATATGATTATATGAATTTTCATGATGTGCATGATCTAGAATATGAAATTGTATGAGTTTTACTTGTGAAGTAATTGTATATATAGATATACCATGATTATGAAATTGTAATATATGATTAATATGATTAATCTAGATTATGGGATGTCAATTTCATTAATATGATTAATGTGATTAATCTAGGATGTTTGTGAAGTATTACTTGGTATATTGGCTGGACACCAAAACCTTCCCCACAGGCACTTCGATGGAAGTGTGGGATAAACTTGGAGCACGTGGCCGCGTACTAGTAATTGCGATCAAATGTGATATGTGTTGCATCATTCCATGTTCATAATTATGCTCATATAGTTTTCATGAATCAACCTTGGGATGTAATTGATAAGCATGAAAAATTGAACCTTCTTTGTAATTTGAGTTTGTTTATGCCACCCATGTTTAAACACTTGTGAGTACACGGATAGTTTCATGTAGGCTACGCCACAGCGAGGTACATTGATTCTATCTTTGTATGATCAAGATGAGCAAACAGTGATTGCTATACGTTTAACATGGTTGAACTCAATTAGGCTATCAAAAGCAGTTTTGGGCCTAAGGCATAAGATGAGATTGAAACATGTGACATATGATGTCTATAATCTCATAATGATCTAAGAGTCATATATAGATATGATTGATAAATGTTATCTACCTTTTTAGTTTAATTTTGAGCAGTCGTGCCATAGCCGACTTGAAATTAAATTAAAGTTGGGTCTTAGCCTATTAAATTATATTATACATGTTTGTATAAGAAGGTTATATAATTTAGTGGGAGTATTTGTGAAATACGTTAATTAATCTCTTAAATGAATTGGTACTTATATGTGTTCATATCTTGTTGCATATCTTTGTAGATCAATGGCATGTAAACAATAATCAAAACATGTCACTGCGATCGGTCCTTGAGAAGGACAAGTTAGAGGAGAATGGCAATAACTATGTGGATTGGATCCGCGGTTTGGGAATTGTTCTCAAACGGGAAAGGAAGTTGTACATTCTCGATGGACCCGTTCCACCCGAGCCGGCTGCTAATGCAACTAAAGCGGAAAGGGACCAACATAAGAAGCATATGGATGATTCTATTGATGTTGGTTGCACGATGCTTGCTACCATGTGTAAGGCTCTTCGAAGGACCTTGTACACATGGAAGCCTATGATTTGGGAAATCATTTGAAGGAAATGTTCCAATTGCAAGCACGTACGGAAAGGTTTGACACTATGAAGTCTCTTCATTCATGCAAGATGATTGAAGGACAACCTGTTGGGCCTCATGTGTTGAAGATGAAGGGTCACCTCGAATACCTTGAGAGGCTTGGGTATCTATCCGATTAGAGGCGCTACGGATATGATATTGCATTCACTCCTGAGAGTTATAATCGGTTTGTTACGAATTATAACATGAATGGGATGAATAAATCTCTGTCTGAATTGCATGGGATGCTAAAGAATGCGGAGAACAATATTACCAAGAAAACCAATCAAGTGTTGATGGTGAATAAAGGAAAGGGGTTCAAAAACAAGGGTAAAGCAAAAGTTGCTAAACCGGAGGCAAAGGTTGCCGTTCTTTGAGAAGCCTAAACCCAAATCCCAAAGGATGCGGTGTGCTACCATTGCAAGGAAGCTGGGCATTGGAGGCGTAGCTGCAAGCTTTATCGGGAAGGAGCTGAAGAAGAAGGGCAATGAGATTGCCATGACTTGAGTATCTATGTGATAGATATTTTACTTTCTACCTCTAGTTCTTGGGTATTAGATACCGGATGTGGATCTCACATTTGCCTAAATGTGCGGGGACTAAAGAATAGAAGGTTGCTCAAAGAGGGTGAAGTAGATCTACGGGTTGGAAATGGAGCAAGAGTTCTTTGCATTAGCCGTAGGGACTTACGAAGTCACTTTACCAAGCGGATTAATTTTAGTTTTAAATAAGCTGTTATTATGTTTCGGATTTGGCTTGAAACATTATTTCTATTTCATGTTTAGACAATGAGGGTTACAATTTTCTTATTGCGAATAAGAAATTTTCAATTTATTTGAATGACATGCTTTATTGTGTTGCTCATTCTTTTAATGGCCTTTATGTCTTGGATGTTGAGAATAATGTTGATAATGTCTATCATGTTAGTAAGAAATCCAAACCAAATAATGTGAATGACACATATAAATGGCATTGCCGTCTTGGGCACATAAACGAGAAACGCATCTCTAAACTCCATAAAGATGGATATTTAGACTCATATGATTATGAATCATATGATGTTTGCGAAGTCTTGTTTATTGGGCAAGATGACTAAAGCACCTTTTACTAAGAGTAGTGAAAGGGCTAGTGATTTGTTGGCTCTCGTACATGCGTGTATGTGGACCAATGAATAGCATTGCTAGGGGAGGATTTCGGTACTTCATAACGTTCACGATGACTTATCCGAGATATGGCTACGTCTATCGATGAAGTACAAAAGTGAAGCATTTGAGATATTTAGAATATTTCAAAGTGAAGTACAAAATCAACTTGGCAAAACTATTAAAACACTTCGATCCGATCGAGGTGGTGAATATTTGAGCCAAGAATTTGACGATCATACGAAAAGTTGTGGAATAGTTTCATAACTTACTCCACAGGAACACCACAATGGAATGGTGTGTCAGAGAGGAGAAATCGAACTCTATTAGATATGGTTCGATCGATGATGAGTCAAGTGAACCTTCCTATTTCCTTTTGGGGACATGCGCTGGAAACGGCCGCTTTCACACTTAACAAGGTCCACTACTAAATCGGCTCCTAAAACCCCACATGAGATGTGGCATGGAAGAAAGCCTAGCTTATCTTTCATGAAGATTTGGGGATGTGAGGCTTATGTAAAGAAATTGGTTTACGAACATAAACTTGCACCTAGATACGATAAATGTATTTTCGTTGGTTATCCTAAGGAAACGAAAGGATATCAATTTTACAACCAATCCGAGAACAAAGTGTTTGTTGCTCGACACGGTGTCTTTCTAGAGAAAGAGTTTCTCTCTAAAGAAACTAGTGGGAGTAAAATTGATCTTGAAGAAATTCAAGAACACGAAAATGACATAGAGCCGATAGTAGAGACGGAACCAAATTCACAATGTTGTGGAACCGGTTCAAGATACACAAGTTCTTCGCGAGATCGGATAGGATACGATCCGAACACGAGAGATATGGATTTCTCATGACGGAAAGTAATGAAGTAGAAATCATTGAGAATGATGAACCTACTTCCTATCGAGGCGATGTCCACTCTGATTCGGACAAGTGGCTAGGAGCCATGGAATCCGAAATCAAATCCATGTACGATAATCAAGTTTGGAACTTGATTGATCCACCGAAGGTGTAAAAACCATAGGGTGCAAGTGGGTTTTCAAAAGAAAACCGACATGGATGGGAAGGTACATACTTATAAGGCTAGGCTAGTTGCTAAGGGGTATAGGCGGATTCATGGCGTTGACTATGATGAAACCTTTTCGCCCGTAGCAATGCTTAAGTCTATTAGAATCCTAATTGCCATAGCCGCATATTACGACTATGAGATATGGCAAATGGACGTCAAAACAGCGTTTCTTAACGAAAACCTACTTGAGGATGTATACATGATACGGCTGAAGGGTTTGTCGATCCAAAGGATTCTAACAAAGTATGTAAGTTGCGAGAGATCCATTTATGGATTGAAGCGAAGCTTCCGAGAGTTTGGAATCTACGTTTTGATGAATCGAGTCAAAGAGTTTGGCTTCATCAAAAACGAAGATGAACCTTGTGTATACAAGAAGATAAGTGGGAGCATAGTGCTATTTACGGTGTTGTATGTCGATGACATCTTGCTCATTGGAAACAATGTTCCTGCACTTGAGGCTGTAAAGTCCTGGTTAGGAAAATGTTTCTCAATGAAAGATATGGAGTGAAGCGGCTTATGTCCTTGGTATCAAGATCTATAGAGATAGATCAAGAAGGATGATTGGTTTGAGTCGAGTACATATATTGACAAGGTCCTTAGAAGATTCCGCATGGAAAATTCTAAGAGAGGATACTTGCCAATGGGACACGGCATTACTCTTAGCAAGACTCATTGTCCTAAGACAAATGATGAGTGAAAGAGGATGAGTGATATACCATATGCTTCGGCAATTGGGTCTATCATGTATGCCATGTTATGTACTAGACCCGATGTCTCGTACGCTCTAAGCGCAGCGAGTAGATACCGATCGATCTGGTGAGAACCATTGGATAGGCTGTCAAGAATATCCTTAAGTACTTGAGAAGGACTAAGGATGTATTCTTGGTATTTGGAGGAATGGAAGATGATCTGGTTGTAAAGGGTTACACGAGATGCAAGCTTCCAAACCGACAAAGATGACTATAGATCGCAATCTGGTTTTGTGTTTATGCTAAATGGAGGTCTTGTTTGTTGGAAGAGTTCCAAGCGAGCAACATTCTTGATTCTACAACGAAGCCGAATACATAGCGGCATCGGATGCGGCTAAGGAGGCGGTTTGGATCAAGAAGTTCGTTAGTGACTTAGAAGTCATTCCGAGTATCACTAACCCGATAGAGCGTGCAATGACAACAATGGTGCTATTGCCCAAGCAAAAGAACCAAGGTCACATCGCCGATCCAAACACATTTTGAGACGCTTCCACCTCATTCGAGAAATGCAGTGAAAGGGAGGACGTCAAGATATGCAAGGTACCAACAGATGACAACATCTCGGACCCTCTCACCAAGCCTTTACCACAAGCTAAACATGATGGTCATGTTAGGTCCATGGGTATAAGATACATGAATGATTGGGCCTAGTGCAAGTGGGAGACTGTAGGTGTTAGTGCCACTAGGCCTATAGAGATAGACCTTTATGTAATGTCATTGTTCATTTATATATGAGATTGCTTCTTTGATTATTATATGTGTTTGCATGTTTAGTTATAATAATCGTGTCCCTAGTACTTATGAAGCACTAGTATGAAGTCTAATGGATAATCATGTGATGATTATATGTATGGAGATGCACATTAGATTCATGGGTACTTGTTAGAGAACAAGGTACTGGACTTGACCCATTATGAGATTTATGTCATGGTCATATGTCATAATTAGATCTCATATAGTCATATCATTGATATCCTTTGACCTGAGATTATCATCGTCTTCCGCTCGATGAATATCATGTTTGATATAGTTTAACGTTGTCTTTAACCGGATGACAATAAGGGCTATCATTGGCATGGTATGATTCTTGTTGGGAAGAATGATAAGTCAAGATGGAAATTGTCCCTCGTAAAGAGAGATGTTTGCTAGGCCACTCGTAAGTAAGATTGATGTAGTGCATGGCCATGCCCGAATGAATTAATGTGATTAATATCATTCGATTAATCAATTTACTTGGTAACGAGAAAGCATTGAACAATATGAGTTGACGTGGAACATGACTCATGTTCAATATAACATCGTGTGACAATGGGATTGTGATATGTTCTATATAGGAAATCGAACTTGATATTATATTATTTGGGTAGGCATGATGGCTTGCTAGAGTCCGCTCATGTCTTATGAGGATCGATGTGATCGAACTCATTGCCAACATAATATAGTCCTATGGGGCCACACGCATCGAAAGAATTGTCAAAAATGAAGAATATGGAGTTTTTGTTCTCAGGGGACGACTCGTCCCCAGGCCAGAACCAACTATTCCCCTTAAGGGGGACGCCGGTCGAAGGCTGGGTGTCGAGGGGACGACTCGTCCCACAGGGGGGACGACTCGTCCACAGGCGGCTGGGCGACGCGGAATTGACTTAAAACTAGGGTTTTCACGAGGGGAAAAGTTTTATAACGTATAAATACTTACCCCTGGTTGCCCTAGCCATCAAGAGAACGTTTTGGCTTGAGAGAAACATCAAAAGTGAGAGATTTCAATTGAGAATTGAGAATCAAACACCACCAAATCCATTGTTCTTCATTGATTGAAAGGTGTTTCAATCAATAGGATCTAGCAATCCTCCTAGAAGAGTTCTAGGGTTCGTTCATCGCGTGGATACACATAGAGGATCTTCGCTCGTCAAGATCTTTGGTTCGTGATTCCCGTTCGTTCATCAAGGATTAACAAGGTCGTTCAATCTGGAGTTGGGTCAAGTTTATCAAAGGCAAAAGCATTCAAGGTTGGTATTTCTATTTCATCTTTCTTAATTATTCATCTAGAACGGATTCTAGGGCTTGGGGTTTTTCGAGTTATTGCTTATTCCGCTTCGCATGGACCCTCGAAACCCAACATAAAGTTGTCAGCATCTTCAGGTTCCGCCTCAAAATTCTTTTTTTTTTTTTTTCTGTTTTCTCTCACGATGGTAAAGCGAATTTCTTTGTCTGCATTTGGGTTGATTTTGGTTTAGTATTGGATTCACAATCAAGGCTGAAAATTTCAGATCTCTTTGTACCGGAGAGAAGGGAATCGGACCTACCACCGGCGTTCCTCTTCATTTGAAGGTTCCTCTCTCTCTCACACACGCTCACTCACTCTTATTGTATTAATTTGTGTGATTTCATATGCATGTGATTTTCTTCTAGATAGATACGGACTACTTAAGATTGAATATAAGGTAATGCTTCTATCAAATTACAATCTCAAAACATATATTCACAATGTAATTATCTTATGGATGTGGCCCAATAATGTCAGAACTATAGCCAACTGCACATCCATAGAACAAAAAATTCATGTCTTTGAAATCAATTTTCTTGGATGAAAAGGGAGGTGGGGGGGGTAGGTTTTGGTTTATGTATAGTTAGGCGATCCTTCATGCTTATGTTGATGAACTTTGATTTTAATTTGAGTGTTTTGACTTTGCAGTGTTTTGAAGAAGTAAACTCTTGAAGGTCAAGGGGATCAGATATTTGACTGTGATATCATTTACGATACACTATTGTTGTGTTCATGAGTTGTGTATCATCTCGATTATGAATTTTCTCTCTTTCCCTTTTTTTCTTTGTGTGTTCTTTATTAAAGTTAAAGAAAAAACTCATTTGGTCTCCTAAAACAAGCTTCACTTGGTATTATCTTTCACCCTGTTCATGAGTTGTGCATGCCATCTATCAATTATGAATTTGTTTCATCTATCAATTTTTTGTGTGTTTTTTTTTCATACTTGAAGGAAAACTCCTTGGCCTCCTAAAAAGAAAAGCTGATTTTTTCTTTCTTTCACTTATCATATGTCTACAAGTCTGTTCTTCTTCTTCCTCTTCTCTATTTACACCTCGATGAGTGGTGAAATTTTTGAGCTTGACTTGCTCAACTTTGGCTCGCTAATATTATTAGGTGAGATATAAATTTTAAACATTTGTATTTTAGGAGCCCGTGTCAGTTTCATGTGTAATCTCTTCAACATGCACAACAAACATTCAATTCGACTTTTAGCCAAAGTCGAACTTTTACCAATGAATGCTCCTAAATGAAGAACAATACACTGGAAGCTTATACCCTCCCAAAAATAGAATTTTAATGCTCCTTCATTTTACTCATATTCCACGTATTGAGAAGTATCAACCAACGCGATAATATATAGGTTTAGGTACTACTATACATATATGGCTAGGTAGAAATGGTTGCTAACAGAGCAATACATAATCTTACAGACATTGCTCATGAAGCAACCAGACCCGTAGTAGTACGCCTTGCTTCAAACACCTATATACATTATTCACACACATGCACACCTTTGCTTATGACATCCAGTATCATTTTTCCGCTAGCTTGATTATCCGAACACTATTTAATTATTAAGGGAGGATAAAATATGTTTTTAGTTTTCGTTTATGGGAGTAGAAATAATCCTATTTCTAAAAAACTGAGCTATTGTTTGTATAAGAACTATGTCTGTTCCATAATGATAGTCTCATTTGATTATTCAAGCATTTTAACAACCTATATTCATTTACATCACTACCCTTAATGAGGTTTAACCTTCTTCTTCCTTGGTTGGCTCTCATTCTCCCCTCTCCCTCCTCTTCTTTCTTGGTGGGTAGTTTTGGGTGTTCAATGGTTAACCTATCAATTCCGGTAATGAGACTATCTTTTTGGGCCAAACAAAAATGGTAAATGAGACTATCATTTCTGGGCGGAGGGTGTATTAGTTAATTCGTAGTGTTTCACATTTAGCACTGATTCTCATGGAGGTTCCACAAGAGTCATTGAGTTGCTGCCCTTGACTGAGGTTGAGTCATTTTCTCATCAATAATGCATGCAGTTTTAATGAGGTTTAACCTTCTTCTTCCTTGATTGGCTCTCATTCTCCCCTCTCCCTCCTCTTCTTTCTTGGTGGACAGTTTTGGGTGTTCAATGGTTAACCTATCAATTCCGGTAATGAGACTATATTTTTGGGCCAAACAAAAATGGTAAATGAGACTATCATTTCTGGGTGGAGGGTGTATTAGTTAATTTGTAGTGTTTCACATTTAGCACTGATTCTCATGGAGGTTACACAAGAGTCATTAAGTAAGACATCAAGAAAGTCATCCTGCTCGGGCTTTAGTCGGTTAGGATCAAGGTGGTCATCAATGAGAGCTACAAGTGTCTCACTTAAGTTGACAATTTTAGATTCAGAAGCAAATATAGAGGATCTTTTTAATCATTAAAGAAACCTCATCTTCACAAATAGTGCGAAAAGATTGGACTCTTTTGGAGCTAAAGAGTTGAAGTACACATAGCTTTCTCATTTCCCTCCAATAGTCACTATATGGAGTGAAAGCCAAATCCAAACCATTGTAAGATAGTATTTTCTGACCAAGCAAGGATGGCCACGTCAGCAACAATTTCCAACTCATTTTTATTCTAATGATTTTCTTTGAGTCTTTGGAATAATTAGTGGTTGATCATCTAATTTGTAGACGGGCGCCGCAGGATAGTGTTTGATTCAGTCTAATTTTGTAGTTATTTTTTAATAGAGTAATTAATATGTTTCTCAGTGTTAGATGTATACACCCTCCTCTCACTCGAAATAGGATTCTTGGAAAGACAAATGGATTAAGGAAAAGTGGGGTAGGGATTGGAGTTGTCCTATTTTGAATGGGACACCAAAATGGAAAATCATCATAATTCGAGTGGTACGGAGGGAGTATGTTCCATGCGATATCTATCTATGATTTGGTTCCTTCACAATCCTCCTCAGTTGTTTAGGTGTAAAGTGAAATATCAAAACATAAGATTTATGACTGCTAGATGCAGGAGGGGAAGTCCAAATCATTGTCTAAAAATAATGGTGGATCCAGTTAGTTGGATCTTTTAGTATACATGACTGAATTTTAATTTGTAAAGGTCAACTTTTTGATAAGTAAGATGAACTATATTTCTTTCTGAAATGGGTGTTCTTTGTATGATTTCTTAACGTTTGCTTATCTGGTACTTGTGCAAATGGGGTGTGTCTAAACTCATTTTGCTCAATGTTAAATATCTGCAAGTGATCATGTGTTGTTCCTGGAAGTTTTCATGAGCTTTGGCTTCAATTATTTCATGAATTCAGATCTTCTACATAGGTCCAAATTTTAACATGATTTCTCCAACTTGCTTCTTTTCTGCAGGGAGAACCTAACTTCAACAGGTTCAGTGGGTGGCTCGGAAAGAACTCTACTACGGGGAAAAATTACAGGCTTTTGGAGGATTTGCATGTTCAGGCATAATTCTTAAACAATCAAGTAAACTGATGAAGCCAGATTATCATGAAAACTACAGCAATAATACAATCTCAAAACATATATTCACAATGTAATTATCTTATGGATGTGGCCCAATAATGTCAGAACTATAGCCAACTGCACATCCATAGAACAAAAAAATTCATGTGCAGAAATCAATTTTACTGGATGAAAAGGGAGGTGGGGGGGGTAGGTTTTGGTTTATGTATAGTTAGGCGATCCTTCATGCTTATGTTGATGAACTTTGATTTTAATTTGAGTGTTTTGACTTTGCAGTGTTTTGAAGAAGTAAACTCTTGAAGGTCAAGGGGATCAGATATTTGACTGTGATATCATTTACGGTACACTATTGATGTGTTCATGAGTTATGTATCATCTCGATTATGAATTTTCTCTCTTTCCCTTTTTTTCTTTGTGTTTTCTTTATTAAAGTTAAAGAAAAAACTCCTTTGGTCTCCTAAAACAAGCTTCACTTGGTATTATCTTTCACCCTGTTCATGAGTTGTGCATGCCATCTATCAATTATGAATTTGTTTCATCTATCAATTTTTTGTGTGTTTTTTTTTCATACTTGAAGGAAAACTCCTTGGCCTCCTAAAAAGAAAAGCTGATTTTTTCTTTCTTTCACTTATCATATGTCTAATAGTCTGTTCTTCTTCTTCCTCTTATCTATTTACACCTCGATGAGTGGTGAAATTTTTGAGCTTGACTTGCTCAACTTTGGCTAACTAATATTATTAGGTGAGATATAAATTTTAAACATTTGTATTTTAGGAGCCCGTGTCAGTTTCATGTGTAATCTCTTCAACATGCACAACAAACATTCAATTCGACTTTTAGCCAAAGTCGAACTTTTACCAATGAATGCTCCTAAATGAAGAACAATACACTGGAAGCTTATACCCTCCCAAAAATAGAATTTTAATGCTCCTTCATTTTACTCATATTGTACGTATTGAGAAGTATCAACCCACGCGATAATATATACGTTTAGGTACTACTATACATATATGGCTAGGTAGAAATGGTTGCTAACAGAGCAATGCATAATGGTACACTATTGTTGTGTTCATGAGTTGTGTATCATCTCGATTATGAATTTTCTCTCTTTCCCTTTTTTTCTTTGTATTTTCTATTATTGATGAGTGGTTAGTTAATCACTTTTCTTTTCGTGCTCAGCTAGGAAATCATTTGTTTGACAACATTACTGCAGAGTTCTCATTATTGGATGATTTTTTCTGCATTGAAAGTGTTGTGGTTTTGACATGAAGCTTTTATTTTTAAAAAATAAAAATTGGAAGGGGTCAGAATGTATTTTGAAGGGGTCAGAATGAATTTGGATATATTTTAAATTAAGTATATAATTGTGGTCAAAAGATTTTGCTTCTTAGTCTATAGTTTGATCGCGGAGTACATTATTTAATTTTCGATTTAGATTCCAGTTTTTGGTTAAGATTTATTAGGTGTATCTCTCTTATCCGCCTACTCAAAAATCCCTCCTTTTTGTATTTCCATCAGGCCACCTAAACTCTGATTTTAATGGCTTCTATTGAAAGATAGTTTTCAAATCATGGAATTCTCTTCCTGATCTTCTCTTTCTCTACTTTTTTAAATCCCATTCACTATTTAAATTTATTAAAGTGGGTTTGATCATATTTGGTGTAATCTCTAAGTGGAGACCAAAAATTTGGGCATACCGATTAAGGAATAATGAAAGTGTTGTGAGTAGGATATATTAAATAGGAGAGATGATGAGTGGGAGGAATAGTGATTTGATTGGTGTTGTGAGTGTAAAAATGGAGTAGATGGAGTTGGAGAGAGACTGAGTGGGGGGAATAGTGAAGATTCCTTTCCATTTTGGGTAGTCTCCACTGAGCTGGGACAAATCAAAAAGGAAATAAGTCTCCACTGAGCTGGGACGGAGGGAGTATATGATTTGTTATTTTATTTTTATTTATTTTTAGTCTGTTGTTAAATTATTAACATTATCTAAATATATGTTCATTAATATTTGAGTTTTTTTAGATTATACAATTGTATAGATCATCTATGAAAAGAAAAACGCATGATGTGGACAACGATTCCATTAATTTATCGCAACGATCTTCTCAACGATTACCATTGGCGGATATTTCTAATGGTAATTTTATTATTTAGTTTATTATTATTTTAGCATATCCATTAATATCATGTGTATAAAATTAAAGTATAAGAATGCATGATTTTATATTTATTTTTTTACTATCATTTTAAATAAATTTATTTTTATTTTTAGTGGACTTATCATCGGGTAGTCATTTGATTTCACCGAGTAATCATCAAAGTTGTATTACGGCTCAAGGTAATATGTTATTGAATTTTGTCAATTTTGAAGTATTTTCATTATAAAGACAAATTCTAAAAAAATAAAAATTGTTTATATATATATATATATATATATATATATATATATATATATATATATATATATATATATATATGTAATGTGATTTTTTATATAAATTTGTTAATTAATTTAGATCTAAGATAATAATACTTGATATACAGGTATTGGTGTGAACCATACAAATGAAAATCTTACTCCTAATTCAAGTCACGACCGTGGATCTATATGTATGATTTTCTTTGTTAATTTACAATATTTTTCCTATTTTATTTTTATTTTAATTTCTTAATAATCTTTTATTAAAGATTAATTATTTTTCTTATTCAGCTAAATTTACGAGCATAGCATCAAGTGTACATAACACTTTCCACGGCACGCTCCTTGAGCCAAAAAAAAATTGGACGACCGAGAAAAACTATTTCTTCTTCTTTGAATTCTATTACGACAAATTTGTTAAAAGACAGTGGGAAAAGAAAAATCGGGAGACCAAGAAAGGTAGTTGCTTCTATTTTGGAATCTTCAAAGATAAATTTGGATGTTGATGGATTCAGTTCTGCAATTGAAGTTGAATTAATGAAAAACAGTCTTATATCTGGTAAGTTATATGTTTGATTTATTAGTAAACTATATATTTTAAAGAGCTAAAATAAATATATTAATCGTTCTCAATATTGTTTTGACATTGTAGGAACATATAATGTAACAGTAGCAAATAATACAACATTATTATCTCCTACTGTGAATTTAGGTAATGATTTTTTTTAATTGTTCAACATTTGATATTTTTAAATAAAACTATTTATTATTACAAATTATTATTCAATAGTTTATGATAAAATATTTCATTAATACTAAGTCATATATTTTATTTGTATACAAAATCCGCGTTAATAAACAATTCTCGCATGAATGCGACAACAAGTGAGTCGTTAATAAATCAGAAGGAAAAATCCAAGAAAGCGCGCGTCGGTAGAAAGCAAAAAGATTCGGATGAACAATATAATACAGGTGTTTATTATTATTATTTTTTCTCAAGTATATATTATATTATTATTTTCTCTGTATAGCCAATGAATTACTAACATAATTTAAATATTTATCAATATATTGTAGTTTATGGGGATATAGGCGATTCGGAGTACGAATGTGCGAAATGTGGTGCGATGTTCTGGTATGATGAAAGGTTAAAAAGTACGCAAGCATCAACACAGCCTAAATTTTCATTATGCTGCATGAATGGAAAAGTTCAGGTTGACCCATTAGTGCAGCCACCTAAGTTATTGAGTGATCTCTTAGAGAACAAGCATGAAAAGAGTAAAAATTATAAAGACAATATTCGAGCGTACAATTCTATGTTCGCATTCACTTCAATGACCGGTGCAGTTGACCATGGCATAAACAATGGTCGTGGTCCTTATTCGTTTAAATTGAAAGGAAAGAATGATCATATGATAGGTTCTTTATTGCCTAATGACGGCCATCCCCCCCGTTTTTCTCAGCTTTATATCTATGACACGGATAATGAAGTTAAAAATAGAATTAATGCTTTCAGGTACGTTTTTATTTAATTATTCGAGAATTATAATGTATATTACATATATTGTATGACTATCTTCTATTTATATGTCTGATTCTTTCACACAAGCAGGAAAGATAAAGATAAGCCTTCTCCATTCGATGAGTCATTTGTTGCTGATTTGAAAAATATGATAGATGTGCATAACCCTTATGCACAGACGTACAAAATGGACATAGCACATATTGGAATGAAGAAAGATATTAAATTGAGGCTTATAGGAAAGCGGGGTAGAGATGGAAAACCGTTTAATATCTTGAAGCTGACCTCGAGAGGTGTTGCTATAATTGAAGGTGATATTGATGATTCGGGTGATGTCAGGGACATTGTTATTGAAAAGCAGAATGGGGATCTGAAACATATTCATGAATTTGATAAATCTTACCTTTCTCTACATTATCCTCTATTATTTGTATACGGTGAAGATGGATATTTCACAGACATTCCGAGAAATAAACCTCCCGGGAAAAGAGATCAAGTTTGTCAATAAAAGAGTTTTTATCTTTTCGACTTCAGAGAGGATAAGAGAAGGATCACGGCTTATGAGAAGCGGTCGGTTCTTTGCGGCAATTTATGGTTGATGCATATGTTATGATGGATATACAGAGGCTTCAATGGATACGTTATAATCAGCCTACTCTTCGGATGGAAACTTATAAAAATCTGTCGGATGCATCGGTAAGGGGAGATACCGGCGAAGCATCTGGTAGACGAGTTATATTGCCATCCTCTTATACCGGCGGGCAGCGGTGGATGACTCAAAATTACCAGGATTCTCTCGCTATATGTAAATGGACTGGGTATCCGTCACTTTTCATAACATTTACGTGTAATCCTAAATGGCCAGAGATTACGAGATTCTGTAAAAAATATGGCATTAGGCCTGAGGATAGGCCTGATGTATTAAACAGGGTATTTAGAATGAAGCTTAATCAGATGATTGCAGATTTCAAGGAAGGCAAAGTATTTGGCACCCCAAAAGCAAGTAAGTAAATCTTTAAATATTATTTGTTTTCCTCTTATTGTTTTGTCATTTATATTTTTTTTATTAGCATGTTCCTCTTATTTTGTTAATTGATTCATGCAGTTATATACACGGTGGAGTTTCAGAAGAGGGGCCTTCCGCATGCTCATATTCTTCTCTTTCTTAACCGCCAGGATCAGGGTCATAATCCTGAAGATATTGACAAGTGGATTATTGCTGAGATTCCTGACAAGGAGAAATATCCTAGATTATACGAGGCAGTTGCTGAATATATGTTGCATGGACCATGTGGTGCTGCTAATCCTAAATCTCCGTGTATGGATCACAACAGGTGCTCAAAGAAATTCCCTAAATCATTCAATGATCGCACTCGTGTAGACGAGAATGGGTATCATGTATATAGGCGAAGAGACACGGGTTTCATAATTGATAAGGGTAGAGTTGCTCTCGACAATCGTTCAGTTGTCCCATTCAATCCATATCTTTTGCTAAAGTACGAAGCTCACATAAATGTCGAGTACTGCAATCAGAGCAAGGCAATCATCAAGTATTTGTTCAAGTATATAAACAAGGGAACCGACAGGATATGCCTTGCAATCGAAAACGATGAGGTGAAAAGGCAAATTGATTGTCGATATGTCTCTGCGTGTGAAGCTATGTGGAGGATTTTCGGATTCGACAGTTAAAGAATCTCAATTTATGAAGTGGATGGAGTATAACAGTATTCATTCGGAGGCTCGGAAATATAAATACTGTGAATTTCCCCTTCAAGGACAGAGACTTTCTTCCTGATGTTTTGGATAAAGCGACAGTTAAAGAATCTCAATTTATGAAGTGGATGGAGTATAACAGTATTCATTCAGAGGCTCGAAAATATAAATACTGTGAATTTCCTCATCATTTCGTATGGGATAAAACTAAACGTGAATGGCGTCCGAGGAAAGATAAACGTTTTGCAGTGGGGCATATTTATCATGTTCCAATGAATTGCGGAGAATTGTATTACCCCAGGATAATGTTGAATCATGTAGCAGGTCCCATGGAATTCAAGGATTTGAGAACTGTAAATCGTGTTGTTCATCCCGATTTCAAATCTGCATGTTACGCTCTGGGATTATTAGATGATGACAAGGAATATGTTGATGGAATTATAGAAGCGAGTCATTGGAGGTTGCCCGATAGTCTGAGAAGACTATTTTCTATGTTGCTACTATCTAATAGTATGTCGAATCCGGGAGAGGTATGGGAGAAGACTTGGCACTTATTATCTGATGATATAGAGTACAAGTATCGGAGGATGCACGATAATCCGAGTATTCCGTTCCATGTTTACATATTTGTTTTACAATAAATATCAATTATGATTTTATTTCTACTTTACAGTTATACAATATGATTCTATATATTTATCTATATTAATATATTTATTTTGTTTTTTATAATTTCAGGTTTGAAATTAATTAATGAACAGTCCGAGAATCTTGCTTTGGCGGAAATTGAGAAGTTGCGATCGAGAATTGCGGCCTCCATAAATTTAAAGACATGCCTAAACCGGTGGGCAATGTCATTGGTGATGCGATAAATAAGTTCATTCTAGATGAGACATCTTATGACATTGATAAGATGAAAGCTGAGCACTTTAGATTACATCCTCAGTTAACAGCTGAGCAAAAGAGTGTTTATGATAAGATTATGTCGGCTGTTGATCGAGGAAACGGTGGTGTGTTTTTCCTCTATGGTTATGGTGGTACGGAAAAGACCTTCTTATGGAAAACACTGTGTTCTGCATTAAGGAGCAGGAGAGATATTGTTCTTCCTGTTGCTTCCAGTGGCATAGCTTCATTGCTCCTTCCGAAAGGTAGGATCGCGCATTCTAGGTTCGGTATCCCGATACAGGTAAACGAGAACTCAACTTGCAGTAAACTAAAGTCGGGTACGGATGAGGCAGCACTTCTACAGAAAACCAAACTAATTATATGGGACGAAGCTCCAATGACTCATAAACATTGTTTTGAGGCTCTCGATCGTAGCCTCCGAGATATTATTCGTACACCCGAGGGGAGATATTCCAATAAACCATTTGGTGGTTTAGTTATTGTATTCGGTGGTGACTTCAGACAGATTTTACCTGTTATTCCTAAAGGGAGTAGGCATGATATTGTGCATGCTGCACTCTGTTCATCCAAAATATGGAATGAATGTGAGGTTCTCAGATTGACGCATAATATGAGATTGCAGGTAATTCGTAAATATCCTTTATTCATCCACTTAAATATTTTTATTTCAATTTAAGTAATTTGTATATATTTAACTTAATGTAGGGTGATTCTACTTCTCATAATTCCGAAGAGATAAGAGATTTCGCTCAGTGGCTCTTGAGTGTCGGAGATGGGATTGCCGGTGGAGATAATGATGGGGAAATTGACATTAACCTTCCTGATGATATATTGATTCGAGAGGCTTCAGATCCTATTGCAAAAATAGTCGAATCTATATATCCTGACTTATTGCAAAATAAGGATGTCGAAGGATTCTTCCAGACTAGAGCTGTGCTTGCTCCAACAAATGAGATTGTCGATAACATAAATGATTATGTCATGTCACTCTTTCCAGGAGACGAAGTTGAATATATGAGTTCTGATGCCATTTGTAAGGACGAGGATGATGAAAATGATGCTGAAGATATATTCTCACCTGAATTTCTAAACACTATCAAGTGTTATGGATTGGCAAATCACATTATTAAGCTGAAGGTTGGGTGCATAGTAATGCTTTTGAGAAATCTTGATCAAGCTGCTGAATTGTGTAACGGCACCAGAATGATTGTCACTCAATTAGGTAAATACAGTAATTTTTTATTTTTTATATACATATAATTTAATACTTAATTTTGTTACATATATGTAGGTAAGCACGTAGTCGAAGCCAAGATGCTTTCGGGAAAGAATGCTGGCATGAAGGTGCTTATTCCTAGAATGATAATGTCTCCGTCAGATGTGACAAAATTTTCGGTAAGATTCCAAAGAAAGGCAATTTTCACTTGCCGTTTCTTTTGCTATGACAATCAACAAGAGTCAGGGACAATCTCTTTCCCATGTAGGACTATATCTTTCACAGCCTGTTTTCAGTCACGGACAACTTTATGTAGCATTTTCCGAGTAACCCAAAGAGAGGACTTAAAGTTATTATTTGTGATTCAGATGCTCAAACATATGACAAGACGCTGAATGTAGTCTACAAGAAAGTTTTCGACAGACTCTGAGAATTTATGTCGCACAATTTGTGGATAAACAAAAGTATTACAATTTCTTATTATTTTCTTTGTTTTTATTTTGTTTTTCTTTAAATATATAGGAGATGGAAGAGATTATGTTGACACTTAGGCACACACTATTAAACTCACGCTATTGTAACCATATCTCTTCATCTTCCAAAATTGTAACACTAAAATCTTAATAATATTTTTTGGTTAGGCAGGGACCTAACCTCCCGTGGTTTTGTGCCGGCGAGATAGTTGTCTCAAAGGCTTTCCACGTTACAGCATGTGTCAACATCTTTTTTCTGTATTAATTATACTCCTAATATCCGCTACATTGATTATCAATTTCGATTTATATTGTTACTTAAAAATCAATTAAAACACATAAATAATTATTTACTTAATAAAAAAAATTATTCACCGTCGGGTACCGACGGGTTACTGACGAGTTAAATAAATACAAAAAATGACGATAATTTATATTGAAAAAAGAGTGATTTTTTCTATGTCAAATCAAATGAAAGAGGACTCTATTTAACATTTGTAACGACTCGAGCCCGAAGCCCGACCCGCTATGTATGCATCATATACTGGCCCACTAAGCACCTCCTCAATTGGGTCAACCACAACCCATCACAGGCCTCCAAAAGTTCAATGGATGATTTGATACTTAATAGTAGTGTATGAGCCTTCTATTACACTAAATTCTCACATATTTTAGATGTGGGATGGGGGATATCACAATAAAAAAAAAATATGAATTTTGGTCTAAAAAAATTAAATTTTTTTTTTGATATAAGATAATTGCTTTGAAAAATTCGAATGATTTTAACCAAAAAAGATTTCAGTGACCAATCAGCAAACAACAAGTGGCCATATCAGGAAAAAAGAAAAAAAAAGAAAGTAAAAAAGCAGCGCCAGACGCTAGGGATGACCAAAACCGGTTTCGGGCCCGGTTTCGGTTTAGAACCGTCGGTTCCGGTTTGGAAAATGTATGACCCTTAACCGGCCCGGTTTGCTCACGATTTCGGTTAATCCGGTTCCGGTTTTCTCCCCGGTTCGTCCGATTTTGGGCTTTTTTCGGTCCGGTTTCGGTCCGGTTCTATTGAAAAACAATGAATTTTCGTCCGATTTCGGGCTTTTTCCGGTCCGGTTCACCATTTTGGTGACCCTTAACCGGCCCGGCTCCAAACCGGTTTCGGTTACCCCGGTTCTGGTTTTCGTAACGGTTCATGACGATTCCGGGCTTTTTCGGTCCGGTTTTTCGGTTCCGGTCCGGTTTGGCCATCCCTACCCGACGCGCCTAGATGGGCGGTGTCGTCCACGCGTCATTTTCGGCCCAATCCGGTGGTGTCACGTGGCAAGAAAGGGCCCCCACCTCTTTTTTCAACACCTATTGAATTTATTCAACAACAAAAAAAAAATCAACTACTTAAAAAATGTTTCAACACCCTACAAAATTCAATAGTTGAAAAAAAAATTCAACACCTCCATTGTAAATTGGCTAATGTGATCAAGGAAATAGTATTACTTTAAAAATATACTCTATTTATTCGGATTGGATGATTAATTTGAAAATTTATAAAAAGATATCCTAATAAAATTTACTCTCTTCGACCTGATTTAAGTTTTTAGTTTGTTCCAGTTTAAAGTTTTTTAGTCAATTTATTACCTAAAAAGGGACAATAAGATCCACTTTATTAGAATGAGAGAGAGAGACGAAGTCAATCATACAAGAAGAGAGAGAGAGAGAGAGAAAATGAGGAGGTAATCTCCTAAAAGGTTTTTAGACCTATACAATCTTCCTAATCTAATACAAAGATTAAGTTTCCTAAACTATATATAATAATATATACTTGAATATAATATAATGATATTATATTCCTAATATGCCCCCGCAAGATAAACGATCTTTGGATAAGTTCTATCTTGAAGAATGATGAGATGAACAGATGAATCGGATTTGATGTAGCGGGTGGAGACGGATGTGTTCTCGGACATGTACGCTTTCTGATTTGATGTGGTTGTTCGTTGCCAATGTGGTTATTTGTCGGTGGTGGCGTGCATTCGAGGGTGGGGCGGTTGTAGGATTGTTCCGCAAGTAAGGTGGCATTTGAGGGTAGGGCGTCAGTGAGGTGGTAGTTATGAAGGATAGGGTTTTGTCTATGGGTTTTGCCAAGGGGATTTTGAAGGAGGTGAAAGGGTTTCGGCCTAAGGGGGGTTTGAGCCGAGGGGTTTGAAAATAGAGAGAAGGAAAAAAAAATTAGGGTTTCGGCCTAAGGGGGGTTTTGAGCCGAGGAGTTTGAAAATAGAAAAAAAAATAGGGTTTCGGCTTAAGGGGGGTTTGAGCCGAGGGGTTTGAAAATAGAGAAAAGAAAAAAAATAGGGTTTCGGCCTGGGGGGGTTTGAGCCGAGAGGTTTGAAAATAGAAAAAAAAATTAGGGTTTCGGCTTAAGGGGGGTTTGAGCCAAGGGGTTTGAAAATAGAGGGAAAAAAAAGTTTTCTGCCTAAGGAGGGTTTTAGTCGAGGGGATTGAATATAGAGAAAAGAAAAAAAATTAGGGTTTCGGCCTAAGGGGGGGTTTTGAGCCAATGGGTTTGAAAATAGAAAAAAAAAATTAGGATTTCGGCCTAAGGGGGGTTTGAGCCGAGGGGTTTGAAAATAGAGAAAAGAAAAAAAATAGGGTTTCGACCTAAGGGGGGTTTTAGCCAAGGGGTTTGAAAATAGAGAAAAGGAAAAGAATAGGGTTTCGGCCTAAGGGGGGTTTGCCGAGGGGTTTGAAAATAGAGAAAAGGAAAAGAATAGGGTTTTGTCGCTAGGGTTTGGCGGAGAAATCCTTTTATGGATCTTAATGCTCTGATACAATACTAGAATGAGGGAGAGATACGAAGTCAATCATAAAAGGAGAGAGAGAGAATTGATATGAATGACTCAATTGATTATGATGTTAGAGGTACATATTTATAGGGTTTACAATGAGGAGGTAATCTCCTAGAAGGTTTCTAGATCTATACAATCTTCCTAATCTAATACAAAGATTAAGTTTCCTAAACTATACTCCCTCCGTCCCATGTCAATGGCCACCAACTTTATGGGTGTGGGAATTAAGGAAAAGTAAGAGAGAGAAAAAGTGAAAGAAAATGTTGTGAGTATGAAGAATTAAATAGGAGAGAGAATGAGTGGGAGGAATAGTTAGGAGAGAGAATGTTGTGAGTGTAAAAGTGAAGTAGGAGAGAGAATGAGTGGAGGGAATAGTGAATATTCTTTTCCATTTTGGACAGTGTCCATTCACGTGGGACGTCCCAAAAAGGAAATAAGTGTTCATTCACGTGGGACGGAGGGAGTATATAATAATATATACTTGAATATAATATAATGATATTATATTCCTAATACACTTGTCATTTTTACGACAAAAACTCTCTACTCACTTTCTCTCTCCGACTTATTTTTCATAATCGCAACATTTACTTTTATTTATTTATTAAGAACATTAAACTTGACACAAATGGAGTGATAAATATTGTTGATGATTAAATAGTCACGAAAGAGAATTTAACTTATTTAAAAAAAAAAAATTAAAGAAAGGGAGAATTTAACATTCATTTTTAGATGTTTTTAACATTCAAATTGATTAATATCAATTTGATTTGAGATGAGTCTTGTATTCATTAAATTAATTCTGATCGTTCATGCATTATTAACATTAACAACAGGGATGTGACCAGCAGCGGATCTAGTCTTTTTTTTGGAGTCCACCTCAATTTTTTTTTAATTTTTTTTACCTAAGTCATCTACTATATGTAACTTTTTTATATATATATGAAGTTATTTTTTATTGTTATTATTGTTTACAATATTTTTTAAATACCAAACCCACGCGGGTAGAGATGCCCAACCGGGTTCGAACCGGCGGGCCGAACCGGAACCGGACCGGCTCAAAATCAGAGGAAAACCAGACCGGCTGAACCGTGAACCGACTGTTTGCCGGTCCTGTTAAGGTTCATAATTTCAAAAACCGGTGAACCGCCGGTTCAGGAACCGGAACCGGAACCGCCGGTTCACGAACCGGAACCGGTGAACCGCCAACGGCTAGTTGATCTGGTGCATCCATTTCTTGATCCGACGGTCCCTGTTTAATGACCGTTAGATAACGGTCATTTTGACTGTTTAGTGATCAAAATGTAAAAAATAAAAAATTATTAACAGTCCCTTTTTCTTTTATTTATAAAAGGGTAAGGTTAGTTGTAACTCTCATTTGTAATTTTATTTTAATTAATAAAATTTAAGGGTACCGTCCCTTTTTCTTTTATATACTTTCGTTTATTTTAAAAAAAAAATAAGTTTTTATGACTTTTTGAAAAAATTAACTTTTTTATAAAACTTAACAGAAATTGTTAAAAATTTAACTGTTTTTTTTTTTTTTGGAAAATCTGTACACATGGGCGATTGCCCATATCATTCGGCTCTCTTGGGCGGCCGCCCAAACCAAGTGAATTTTTTTTTTTTTGAAAGACCGGACACTTGGGCGACCGCCCACATCATTCAGCCCATCTTGGGCGGCCGCCCAAGCCAATTATTATTATTATTATTTTTTTTTGAAATTGCCGGTTTAAAACCGGAACCGTACGGCCGGTTCGAACCGGAACCGTGACTAAACCGGGCTGGTTTCGATTCAATGCTTGGGCGAACCGTGAACCGGCGGTTTGAACCGTTTGGGAGCCTCTACACGTGGGTCCAAAATTCTGGATTCGCGCCTGGGCGTGACCAATTATAAGTCACCAATTATAAGTCGACTTGTACAGGTTAAAAGATAGCCACAGTCAAACTGTAGTTCCTTCAAGAATATATCAACTGCTATTGTATACCTAAAGCTGTCTAAGTTCTATCCCACATAATTTTGGGACCTGCATTTTCAAAACTACTCATTCCAGCCAGGGGTAATACTAAGAGAACAAAATTTTGTGCCCCTAACATAACTAAAGATTACGTTGTTCCGAAACGCTCGAGGCTTCCTTACGATAATGTACCTCTCGGCTCGTGGAACCGAACAACCTTGTCTCCCACTTGAAACTCAAGGCATACCTGAATTGTATCGGATGTGGCCTGAAAAACCTCCAAAATGAGCTCCCCTGCTTCTTCTTCAATTCGTTTTGCTTCCCTGTAAGTGTGGAAAGAAAATTGTAGGGAGAAATTCAGCACATAGATTTAGCAAACAAAAAGTGATGCTACACTTGAAGAAGATAAAGAACACAACTTCTCCAACAAGGTGCGAGTGAGGACATGGAAATGCTGCAACGACAGCTTTGTTGCTCTGCTGCAACTTTTGGCCAAGATTTGACCGAGTACATCTCTTTTTAGCCAAAAAGGAGCGGACTTGACCAAATTTAGCCAAAAGTTGCAGCGGATCAGATCAAATCTCAAATCCATGTCAACGCATTCGAAAAGGGTTGCACCGGGTTCTACCTTAATGAGGTGTCTGATGGTATGGAAGCCATAATTTGCAGCATGACCTTATCTTGTAATACATGTCTTTTTATGCTCTCGATAACCATTTTCTGTTGGAAGATATATTGAACTCAGTTTTCATTCAGTCACATAGTAATAAGCATGTTTGAGAAAGTCTAACGCAACCTTGAAGATGTTACAAGAAAATTCTAAATAATATCTCTATACGGCAATACTCCCGTCCCCAAAAAAAGTACGGCCGTTAAAAATGGACGGCAGATAATAAACATTAACAAAATGGATGCATTAAAATTCTTTGAAACTTGCATTGGCCACCTGTAAAATTTACTCCCTCCGTTCCAAATTGAATGTCTTGTTTTGTCTCAAAATGAATGACATTTTGAAACTTTACCTTCAAAATAACTGTCCAAAATCATTTTTTTTTCAAAAAAATAAATAAATCATAGTTCATTATATTTTTGCAAAACTAAATTTTTGAAAGTGAATAGCAAGAATGTTTATGATTTTTTTTTCTATTAATAATCAATCTTTACGAAATGACCCTTAAATCCCAAATGGATTCATTTTAGAACGGAGGGAGTAATAATTTTCATTTGCAACTATCGGTCACTTACGCGTAACAAAACAAACTGATAGAACTAAACTACTAGCACCAAAACCATCAATGCAGGGACACCACAACTCTAACCCACCGCCATCTTCACCATTAACACAACTATAACCACCACCATCGATGCAGCCACCATAGCCACCAAAACCATCACTGCAACCACCGCATCACCACAACCACAAATTTTCGAGAAAAAAAATAAAAACATCATTTTGACACCTGGTCTAAAATCATCAATTCAAATTTATCACAGCAAAATCCATATTTACAACACATCAGGCTTTAAATTTAACACGAGAAATCAAAATCAACATGACACCAGATCCGAAAAGTTAAAATAAAACCAAATCCTTGTTCAGCAATCCAGGAAACCAGCGAGATTATCTTCACCTTATCAGTCGAAATGGAATTTCGATGCAATAGAGAAAGAAAAATAAATTGATTTGTTGCTATTTAAGTTGTCGGGTCGGGGTCATCAGATAAGATACCAATTGGGTCTTCCTCTTGAAGATACCAACTGTCGTCGGAGTGATTGGGTTGGAAGGGAGCTGAAGACAGAGGCGAGGGGAGGGGGAAGACGAAGAGTGGGAGTGAAGAAAGGGGGCGGCGCCAGTCGGCTATCCCCATTTTCAGATTTAGGTTGGAGGTTTTGATTTGGGATAAATTCTCACCCAGAATGGAGGGTGACGACGGGGGTGGGCTCCTAGGGGGACAGTTCCGGTGGCAAGAAACTGATCGAAGAAGAGGAGAGAAGGGGAGGAGTGGAGAATGGGGGTAGTGGCGGGGCGGCGGATGTGGAAGAAGCCGGAGATGATGGGATACAGAAAGAGGAAGGGGAAGGGGTTTAGGGTTAGTCATAGGTTTTTTATTAGAGCTATCTATTTTGTTTAAGATTAAAGTATTTTTATTTTATTTTTGAAAAATATTATTCTTTGTTTTTGTGAAAGCAACAGAGTATTTGGCGGGGGGAAAAAAAAAAGAAAAGCAACGGAGTATTATTCCTTTTTTGGTAAACAAAAAAGCAACAGACAATTTTTTTATTACATTTTAGTGTCGGCCAATACAAGTTTCAAAGAATTTCGTTATCCTTTTCATCCATTTCGTTAATGTTTATTAACTACTGTCCATCATTTTCAACGGCCATCCAAAATTGCCTTGGATTGCAACAACTTGTGAACATAGTGTACGAAAATGCAAAAAATGGAACTTTAGGTCCTACATTGCAACTTCATGTGAACATAGTGGCAGTAAGGAAAGTAATAAGATCCGCACACCTACGAGAGTGGAAATAAGTATTAGAGATAGAAGGTTGTACCTCCGCAAACTTATCTGCCAATAAGTTGGAAATGATTTCTTCATTCTCTTTATGCGTTGAAGTAACTGCATCAAAACCTGTTTCCTTCGTATTTTCTTCTGGTGGCTTTATTGCGGATGGAAAATGCAGTTTTGAAGGTTCTACATACAAAATCAAAAAGGTGAAAAGGAAATAAGATTAACAAATCCATAAGATGAGACAGAAAGCAAAAAACAATTTTCAGATTCTCATTAGGATAAGTAAAAGTAACCTACATTATTGCTCAAAATTCATTCAAACTAAAAATGAAAAAAGAGGGACAAACTTTCCGGGACGGAGGGAGTAGTGGTATTTTTTTCTAAACCAAGGGGGTCAAAATTGATAAATTTGGGGGGAGGGGGGGGGGGGGAAATATGTTATAGTCTTAAATGTGAAGGTGGTAAAAAGGACACAACTCCAAAAGTAAGGGGGTCGATTGACCACCATGGCTTGGCCTTAGCTTCGCCACTGGTCATAGTGAGACCGCTAAAGTGGTGTCGCAGCCAATAATATTGTCAAATTTTTAATAAAAGTTCAAATAGCTTAACCAATCAAATAAAAGGAGGATATTTGTGTAACATTATTTGATTGATCTTCAATATAGTTTGCTGGAATCAATTCAAGAAAGCAATTGTTTACCTAAGTGTATGAAGACTTCGGATACTTCAGGATGAGACTTTTGAATCTGCTTCCGAACACTTTCACCAACTTCATGGGCAGTACTGATGCTAGAGACCGGATCAACCTGAACTAAGAAAAGAATGACTACTACATGGGCAGATGTTTGAGGTGTTGACTAAGGTCAATGCAGACAACAAGAAATTGGGTTATGTACAAGCGGCATGCAATACTTTAGTTACCTCAATACTGACGTCGAGATATAGAGATGAACCGGCTCTCCTTCCCCTTAGATGATTGCAGCCCTGTACATTTTAAAGAGAACACTGAGCAAAAATGTCGAGAATATTATCTTCTCGTTCGAGAATTTTCTCTATCGTGCACAGAAATAAAGAGATCACAATTCCTCAGGACTTCCAACAATATATCCCCTGGCCTCTTCCCCCTAAGCCACTGATATTTAACTGGAAGTATTAGACAGATAAATTTTCAGGCTATCAGCTAACTAGTGTTGAATTAAAATATTAACGAAACAATTTTTTTGGAAAATACAGAATTATGCTCCTAAACTTAAGGATTGGATACAATTATACCTCTAACGTCAAAAATTGGCACATTTGCCCCTAAACTCAATGAATAATAGGGCAGGTTTGACCTCCGTTAATTTTTCATCCAATATTTAACGATTATGAAACCTAAATTGAATTAAAACGACATAGAAAGTGGTAAATTGTGAACTATTAAACTATAAATCCTAAAGAATATTTATTATAAAATTAAGGGCTAAAAAAATTTAATATACAAGTAATACCCTTATCTTGTACCTTCAACTCGTCTCTCACCTAGGGATAGATGGCAATTTAACCGAGCCCGATTCGTACCGAAGGTAGGGCTGTTACACGAACCGAGCCGAGCCCGAGCCGAGCTCGGGCTCGGCTCGAAAAAAGCTCGAGTTCGAGTGGGCTCGAGGTGAGCTCGAGCTCGAACCGATTTTCAAGCTCGTCATATTTTTCGAGCTGGCTCGTGTTCGGCTCGTATGTTCGACGAGCTCTGTTCGAGATCGACTCGTTTGAGCTCGACTCGGGCTCGGCTCGTTAAAAGCTCGAATAAATTTTAGTATATATATATATATATAAGTCGAAGCTCGAGCTCGGCTCGTTAAAAGCTCGTTTGATTTCAGATTTTTTTCAAAAAATAAGTCGAAGCTCGAGCTCGGCTCGTTAAAAACTCGTTTGATTTCAGATTTATTTCAAAAAATAAGTCGAAGCTCGAGCTCGGCTCGTTAAAACTCGAGTTCGAGCAGCTCGCGAAAAGCTCGCGAGCCGGCTCTCGAAAAGCTCGAAACTTGATTCGAGCCAAGCTCGAACATGCATTCTGGGCTCGAGCTCGAGAAAAGCTCGAGCTCGATATTTTTTATTAGAGCTTTTCTCGAGCTCGATATTTTTTATTAGAGCTCGAGCTCAAAACTTCAAAGCTCGGCTCGGCTCGTTTACAGCCCTAACCGAAGGTGTTCCGACCCGAAAAATTCGGATATGGTTTTTATTTTTTATGACCCGATCGAGTTCGGATCGGGTTCTGTTAAACTGTCGACCCGATCCGACCCTATCACATTTGCATAAGTCACAATTTATGTTTTAGGCCTCTCCTCTCTCTATCGCTCGTCTCTCTCTCTGTGGTGTGGCGCCATTGCTCTCTCTCTCCGCTCGTCTCTCTCGGGGGTGCGGCGCCATTGCAGCGGCGTACCGGCGTTCATCCACTTACTCCCTTCTCTCTCTCCCCGCTCGTTTCTCTCTTTCTGCGCCATCGCAACCGAGTTCTTCACATTCACCGATTGTTTATTGATTGAAGGTGCCCTCTCAATATTTTTTTTGTAATGATTCCTGATGTTAGTTTGATCAATTTGTTCTTCATTTTTGTGTGTGTATGTGTGCGTGTGAGTAAATCGGAATTTCTCTTGGTGATTTTGAGTTGCTAAAGACGAACCCCAGCAATTTGAAATCAGAAATTTGATGATTTTTTCGTTTTTGTTTGAACTTGAGATTTCAACATCAGTAATTTGATGATTTGAAATCAGTAATTTGACAACTTCGGATCGGATCGGAGCTCGGATCCGACACCTTCGGATCGGATCGGGTCGGTAACAGGTTTATAGTGTTCGGATCGGATTCGGATTAGAACATATCCGATCTGAACCCGACCCGTTGTCATCCCTACTCTCACCCCTACCCTCCGGCTACTCTCCACCCTTACCCAGCGCCGCCGTCTCCGATCATATGCTCCTCCACCCTTACCCAACATAAATTAAACCAAACCCAAATCTAAAACTTTTATGTTTCCTTCGAGCTCAATCCAATTTAGAAATCGTAGCTATATTTCTCCCCTCCTTCACCCAGATCGAGTTACCATTTCCATTTGGAACATCATGGCTAAAAAAAGTTTAATTTTACAAATTTATCTCCCACCCCCACCTACTGGCTATATTTTTCTCAGAATTCAGCTTTCAAAAATCAAAACACTCATTTCCATTTTTCATTTCATCTCTCTCTCTCTCTCTCTCTCTCTCTGAACCTTTCAGCTTTCTTCCTCATGTTTACACAACCTGGGTTTAAACACCAAAATCTTGAATTTCCTATTTTCTACAATAATTGTGCATTTATACATTGTTGTTTGCCAAGGGAACCCTAAAAGATCATGTTACCCACACCTTCAAAGTCAAATTTCAGAACCCCGCCATCCTAATCAAACCACCAATCAAGAATACCCCGATCCAAGCATCACACCGTCTCAAATCAACATGGCTAAACCCTCCCCAAACCCCAATTCCACAGCCCTCACCGAACCCCCAGACCACCTATTGAAGTTATTGGCCGGATTCAGGACTACCTCGATCTGCAATTTGAATTGGGGTTTGCATTCCAATTTCAAATTCTGGGTTGTTTTAGATGTTTAAAATTGGTAAAATAAACATTTTTTAATTTTAGCCCTTAATTCTATAATAAATATTCTTTAGGATATATAGTTTAATAGTTTACAATTTATCCCCTTCCATGTCATTTAAATTCATTTAGGTCCCGTAATCGTTAAATATTTTATGAAAAATTAACGAAGGTCAAATCTGCCCTATTATTCATTGAGTTTAGGGGCAAATGTGCCAATTTTCGACGTTAGGGGCATATTTGCATCCAATCCTTAAGTTTAGGGGCATAAATTTGTATTTTCCCATTTTTTAATTTTTTTTACTATATCCCCCTCTTCCCCCAAAAGCCACTGATAATAAAGTGGAAGCATAAGACAGGTA
This sequence comes from Adenophora triphylla var. japonica, assembly GCA_022495995.1. Taxonomy (NCBI): domain Eukaryota; kingdom Viridiplantae; phylum Streptophyta; class Magnoliopsida; order Asterales; family Campanulaceae; genus Adenophora; species Adenophora triphylla. The sequence goes on from JAFEMH010003499.1 coordinate 249,390, forward strand.
AATTTTTCAGGCTATCAGCAAATAATGTGTTGCATTAAAATTTAAAAAAAAAATTTTAGCATCGAGATTTAAAAGAAAAACATTTCTTTGATCAAACCACAACAATGTTGATAAAGATTATCGTAGCAACAAATGTGATAACAGCTAAAAAGATACCAAACGGGTACTTTCAAACATAGGCGGAGCCACATAGAAGTTAATGGGGGCAATTGCCCTCATTTGATTAAAAATGTATTTTTACTATTGTAAATATTTTAAGAATTTAGAGGTCTTAGTGCAATTTATTGAAACTTGCCCTGTTTGTGTAAAGAAAATAAATGCACTAATATTTTTTTTTACCCCCGTTCCAAAAATTTACTGGCTCCGCGCCACTGATTCAAATATATAAACTGTTAGGCAACAGCACAGGGAAAGATGTCTTGCCTCAACTCCCTCAACTTGACGTATAGTTTGTTTGATTGGCTCCAATTGATGTGATGGAATAGCAGCATCCACCAGTTCCAAAATGCTATACGAGTAGAAAAACATCAGATACCACAGTTTTCGGCAACTCACTCTCACCTTAAGCGAGGGAGGTTGATGTTCATAGGAAAAGCTTTGATAAATGCTACCTCTGGTATCCCGTTTCAACACCAGCTTTTAGGATCATGCCTGAAACCACGAGTCCTGCAAGAGGATCTAGGAACTTCACACCAAGAATAGATCCTCCTGTTGTCATATCATGTTCAATAAAGTACACACGGTTACTTGAGAGACTTGTATAGTTGTTCATTATAACAGTGCGAATATGTCTTGTAGTAAAAATCAAAATCATAGTTGAAACTTTTAACCTAAAAAATATGTATGGAAACAAAGTATATACCATAGATAAGTAAAAGTGCCATAACTGCCTTTTAAGAATCAATGACATTTGCAAAAACTATATTCATTCATCCCTAAATGAGTATCCATTTTTTATTTTTCAAGGAAATCAAGGAGGTTAATTTTATGCACTTTTAGCAGCACATGTACATAAACACTCTTAATGGGCACACTTCCTTATCGCATGTGCAAATTAGGACATGATAATATTAAAGTTATTCTAGTAACTTCACTTGAAAATGGACACTCATTCATGGACTTTCTTTTTTCTTTGTTTTTGAAAAATGGACACTACGGAGGCTCTTGCATTTAGATGCAAGGAAAGGTTGTCTACATTGGGATCGGCCCTTCCCTGGACCCCACGCATAGTGAGAGCTCTTGCAGCACCAGGTTGCCCTTTTAAAAAAAAAATAACAAGATTGACACTCATTTAGGGATGGAATAATTCATAACAGTTGTAGGTATATGAGGCTTCTCATATTGATTTGCGCAATCCAAGCATTATTAGTGATAAACAACTCGAGATGATTGACCAGAATTCATGATCTCTTTCTACATCCATAGTGAATATGAATACTAGGAGGTTTGAAGGTCATTACCAACCCCAAGGAGAGCAACTACTGACGAAATAGCATCCACACGATGATGCCATGCATTTGCTTTCATCAACCCACTGCCAGTCCTTTCCCCTGCCCTCTTCGTTATCCAATATAGACTGCAGGCAAACAAGGCGCACATATGACTCGGCATTGCAACCAATGGAACAAACTACATTTCTTGAATTATAACTCCGTAAAACTGCTAAAAAGCACTCAGATTTGGATCCTATACCCAAGGTTAAAGTAATGACAAAAAAAAAAACTTTATTATTGGAAGGTATTTTGCTAAATTATTAACTTTGTTCAGAGTATCAGAAAATAAATAGTGACCAAATTAGGAAATGGATTTGTAATATGTTAGTGTCCACTAGTTGCCCCGCTGTTCTAGGCAACACAATTGAGGGGGATGATAAAGAAACCACTTGCGGCATAGAAGTTAAAGTGACTGTATTATACTCCCTCCGTCACATAATAAATGTCACACTTTCCTTTTTGGTTTGTCCCAAAATAATTGTCGTGTTTATAAATAAGGAAATAGTCTTGAAGCTATTTGTACATGGCACAAGTGACGTACATACAAGTAGAGAACATTCCTTAAAAAAAAACTGACATGTCAAAAGTAGTAAATAGAATGAAGAATAAGACGGTGCACATGTCCATGCGGCATGATGGATGTGCAGTGCACATGAAGATAACTCGCTCAAGACACATCAATTTATAGTTATTAGACAAAAATGTAAATGCCCGTGTACCCTTCTTTAACAGCAATTGCTACAATAGTCATGTTCAAGGCTAGGACTGGGTGATCCATGTCCATTCCGTGATGATGCGCACCATTATGATGGCTGTGCACGTGCTGATGAGCAGCCGACTGACTAACTATATCAGGAGCTGCAGACAACACTCCCTGCAAATAAGACGTACAAAGTTCACCAAAGAAGAAAGTGATCACTGGAAACCTACAGGAATTCCACGTTTAGTTTTACTTAAGAAATACTTTACCATTATATTTCATTTATAGAATTATAAGCAACATAAATGTACATAATAATTAAAATCGGGACAAAATACATGTGTAATTGTACCACCAATACATCCAAAGCATGCCATGCAATACCACCAGCTGTGGCCACAAGTACACCAGATATCCCAAGGGCTCCAAGAGTCTCAAATTTTCCATGTCCTGGGAAAAAAATACCAAATTAGGAAGGGAAAATTACTCCTTTACATGATATGTGTTTCTACTTAGATCTCAATACAATCATACTTTATCCCCTCTCCAGTTCATACAGCCATGGAAATCCTATTCAAATGTAGTTCATAAGACAAGCTAATGTAATGGGCGATGTTTTTCCGATAGTTCTGCTTTGATTTAAAAACATATTGAAACAACGAACTATTTGAACCCCTAATCGTGTTTGTATTTGTACAATGGCTGATCAAAGGATAAGCGTGTAGGTACAAATCAAAAGTGACCATATGGGTGTTCTTTGTCCTTCGGAACTCTTGAAGCTTTAAACGACAGCAATGCTACGGCACTCAGGACCTGCAAAATCAAAAATGAGTTAGTAAGCATAGAGCTCAACAATGAGAAGTACTCCCTCCGTCCCAAAATGAATGTCCAAAAAAAAATACAAATTTGGTCTTGATCAAGAGTAAATTTGAATGTTTTTCGACATCCATATTGGGACAGAGGTCATGTCATTACATGTTTTAGCTTCATCAGTTACAAAAGTATCATCAAACATCAACATCTAAATTGTAGCACGTTTCAAGCAATGTATTATTACAAGCTATATCACCAACCATCATTAAACAATAGGGAGCATTTTTTCGAGACATCTAACAACATCAAGGAAATGAGATTTATTGAACCCGTTTAACCAGTAAACCAACAATGATCAATTTAAAAGTTGGTTACATAGAACTTCCACAGAGTTCAGATATTATATAAAAAGGTTTATCAAAAAAGATTACATACAAGCAGAACCTCATAACACACACACACACAAGCATAAACTCGTATCATCACACACACACAAGAAATTATCAAAAAAGTTCATATACAAGCATAAGCTCATAACACACACTCCCCGCCAAGCGGGGTTGGGAGAGGGAACCATTTGCTAGAGCCTTCCCCTGACAATTGCCAAGAGACTGTTCGCCAAGGTTCGAACCCGTGACCTTACGGTACAATATAAGAAATTCTCAACAGAGAGAAAATGGGCGAAAAATCACAAACTCATAAAACACACACAAACAAAAAGGGGTCACAAATTCATTCGCATTACCACATCAGAGAGGGAATGAGCAGCATCAGCAATGATGGCAGTGCTGCCGGAGAGATAACCGGTCACCGCTTTACCAGTAGCTAAAGTAATGTCAGCGGCCAACCCCAGCCGGAATATTTTCTCGCCTTCGTCTGTTGACTGCTCATGGTGGTGATGGTGGTGGTGGTGGTGGCCGGAATGGCCCATATGCCACCTTTTGGGGAAATTGAAAGATGGGTTTTCAGGATTCGTTATTGGGTAATCATAAAAAGGAGAATTCAGAGCTTGGATTAATACGGGGCTCCGGTGAGGGTAACGATTATTAGGATTGTTGTTAGTGTAGGATGAAATTCTTGAAATTAGGGTTCTATTGAGAGGATTGAGCTTGAAGAATCTGAATACCATTTTCTTAGAAATCAATTTGATGGGTAAATCTTGATCTGATTTTCCTTTTTGCAGGTTTTAGAATTCCGAATCCCAAAACAAGATTAACCAGAAGAACAGAGATGCCAAAATAATTTCGAACAAGGAATAGTATAAGTTTTTATCCGAGTAAACAAACTGGATATCTATATAATATACTCCCTCCGACCCATAGATTTATGGATTTTTGGGTTTTGCACGGGGATTAAGGAGAAAATATTATATTGAAAATGTTGTGAGTGTGAAAATAAAATAGGAGATAGAATGAGTGGAGAGAATAGTAAATTATAATGGTGATGTGAGTATTAAAATAATGTAGGAGAGAGAATGAGGGGAGGGAATAGTAAAGATTCCTTTCCATTTTGGGAAAGTTAGATATTATTGTGGGACGCCCAAAATAGAAAGTTTACATATTATTGTGGGTCGGAGAGAGTATATAATAAAAGCAGAAACATTTCAACAAGACCATACAAGCCACGCGTGGAATTTGAATCATTTATGTTCGCGATTATTAGTCAAGGTGTATATGTCGTTCAATGAAGAGTTTTATTTTATATTTTGATTTAAACACACATTTTAGCTTTTAAATCCAAACAAAATATTTTTAAACGTAATAAATTCAAACTACAACGGTTCAAGCTACTTCATCCAGAAAGAATGCGATGGTGGTAGAAAGTAGAAACATTGTCTTGGAGCATGCACTGATTTCTTTTATCATTATCCCCCATATTAGATTTTAGATTATTAGATTAGTTTATTTTATTGGATTAAATTTAATTTGTTTAAATTGTATTATTCTCTCCATCCTAAAATGAATGATTTTTTTCAAAATTTAAGAATCATTTTAAAAAAATTAATTTTAATCTAGAAAAAATAATAAACATTCTTTTAATTCATTTTCAAAATTTTAGATTTGTAAAAATATAATGAATTACGAAAAAAATTAAATTAAAAAATTTAAAAGAACATTTATTTTGAGACAATAATGGTCATTCAATTAGAGATAGAGAAAGTATCATTATCCATTATCCCCATATCAGATTATCATATTAGTATATTTTATTAGTTTAAATTTAAAATTTTGAAATTATCATCTTTGTAAGTCTTTTTAAGTAAGATTCTCAAATCATATTATCAGATTATATTTATTATTTTCAGCTTATCAAATCAGTATATTTTATTAGTTTAAATTTAAAATTTGAAAATTGTCATCTAATGAAAGACTTTTGGAAGTAATAGTCCTAGAACTTACTCTCTTTTTATAACCAGAAATCACTATCATTCATTTGTATCTATCATTCTTTTGCATACGTTTTCGCGCGTCTGCCTCTTCCAAGTTTGTCTTTCTTTTTTCTCTCAAATTCATTTTTTTTCAAATTAAATTTGTGCTGCATAGTTCCAATAGTGATTAATAATTAAATGATATTTCAATTTCTAACGAGCTATTATTCTTAGGATAGAAATATCAGTGCTTTACTAACATTTAATGTTGTTTACTAACCTTAATGTATATTGGGTTGTTAGATGTTATAACCAATTTCTAATGCATATTAACTCGATTTGTATGCCATTTGAGCCTGCCTTCTTGATTGTTTAATGCTTGATTAATAAAATACTCAACCAAAAAGATACGAGTATTTATGATTTCCTAATTCCTATCAAGTGTACTAAGTGATACTTGGTGATGATAAAGAAACTGTTGTTAAGTCCGCGCCGAGCGTGATCTCGCAAAGAAGACAAGCAACCAAAATCCAACAAAGCTAACTTCATTATCCTAATTTTTCATTCTCCGCATTATGGCCATTGAAATCTAAACCTCCACGGACAGATTTAAATCGATTCTATCATTCTCTTAGTATTATTTAATTTGATCATCTCAGTTATAGTTTTTAAGAATATTTTTTGTTGTGATTTTTAACTTAGGTAATTATCTTGATTCTTTTTTCTGTGTGTTGATCAAACATGTTCCTTTTTTTTATTTTTTTTTATGAAACTGATCAAATATGATCCTAAGCATTACATCGTTGTCAAGGTCTCTTTTTAGAAAAAGTATACTCCGTTCCAAAACGAAAAACTAAATTATTTTTCTAATTTTTTCTTGATTAACGATAAATTTAAAATATTTTGGTAATTCATTTTGGGATATAAATATTATTATATTAAACAATGTACTCTAGGCATTTAGTTTTTTATATACTACTAAAAGATATAATCACGTTAAAAAAACCTCAATTCATGAATAAGTAACACTTTTATGTTTAGTGAATCATATTTTGTGAGGTAATTCTGAATCTATATTTGCGTATGTGATACAAAATTTATCTCTACTATGTGCATCCATTAAAGAGTAAATTAGTTTTTGATATAATTTGTATAGTTTAATATTTTAAGTAATACTTCTTTCATTTTGGAATAAGAATGTTGCAGTCATATTGCACGCTTATTAAAGAAAAAAGTGGGCAAACAGTTCGAGTGGCTTTAAGACTTAATTATCAAAAACACTATTTATGATTCAAGTTAATTGAAATACGAAGTATGTACGTTATGTTGTGTTTTTTTGTATTTATAAGCATGATAAGGGCAAAAATTGTCATTATTTTCCATTTTAAAACTTTACTCTAGGATGAACGTAAAAAAGGGAGAAATAGAAACATTACTTACTTTGGGACAAAATGTGTATAATATTTTTATTACTAAGAATATTAAGAATCTTATGTTGAATATTTTCAGGTTGAGTCACAGGGATATAATTTCACCATGTTGTTTTTATAATATTTAATTATTAGATTCATTATGCCCGTCGAGTATCGACGGGTTACTAACTAGTATATAAAAAGAGAAATATTTTATGTCATCACATTAAGCCATGTCACTATTATGACATGGCATTATGTGATTCACCTATTGACCAATTATTTTTTATATAAATCAAGTGGTTAAATTTGAAAATCTATCAGGGGTATTTTAGTCATTTATGTTCATGACATAAATGTAGATATTAGACATTGAAATCAACATCAATTGCTTTTGATTGGATGCCTTAATTTACGATTTTTCCCCCCCAAATTCTTTGACCTCAATTATTTTATAATAAATTAATTTTTTAAAAAAAAATTGTTTACACCAAAACTCATAATTTTTTTCCTTTACTAATAGAGACTAATTTCATTTGATTCGGACAAAGAAAAAAAAATCCTCTTTCTTGAATATAAATCAAATATTTTATAATAAATTATTTTTTTTCACCTAAAATCATTAAAAAATTCCTTCAAAAATGGATATTACTTTCATTTTATTCGGACAAAAAAAAATCCTCTTCCTTGAAGTGTATGTCAATATTCTAAAAAATAAATGTAGTATAAATAGGTAGTTTGAAAGAGGGAGAGGAAGAAGCGGGTTGGGTTTGATGAGGGAGTGTAGTGTTTGAGAAAAAAAAATTCATTTAACACATTGTTAGTTATTTTTGAATTTTTATATTTTTTCTCAAAATTAAATAAGTTAAATTGAAAAGGAATATTATAATTTTGTTCATGATGAGTTAATGTAAACAAATATGATATTTATTTAAAAAAATCCTCTTTTTTGAATATAAATCAAATATTTTATAATAAATTTTTTTTAAATTTTTTTCACCAAAAATCATAAAAAAAAATATTTCAAAAATAAAGACTACTTTCATTTGATTTGGACACAAAAAAAAAAAAATCATTTTCTTTGAAGTGCATTTCAATATTCTATCTATCTATATAATATATAAAAAGATAAACATTTTATGCCATCACATTAACCATGTCACTATTATGACATGGCATTATGTGATTCACCTATTGACCAATTATTTTTTATATAAATCAAGTGGTTAAATTTGGAAATCTATCAAGGGTATTTTAGTCAGTTATTTTCATGGCATAAATGTAGATATTAGACATTGAAATCAACATCAATTGCTTTTGATTGGATGCCTTAATTTACGATTTTTCCCCCCAAATTCTTTGACCTCAATTATTTTATAATAAATTAATTTAAAAAAAAAATTGTTTACACCAAAACTCATAATTTTTTTTCTTCTACAAATAGAAACTAATTTCATTTGATTCGGACAAAGAAAAAAAATCCTCTTTCTTGAATATAAATCAAATATTTTATAATAAATTATTTTTTTTTCCACCTAAAATCATTTAAAAAATTCCTCCAAAAATAGATATTACTTTCATTTTATTCGGATTAAAAAAAATCCTCTTCTTTGAAGTGTATGTCAATATTCTAAAAAATAAATGTAGTATAAATAGGTAGTTTGAAAGAGGGAGAGGAAGAAGTGGGTTGGGTTTGATGAGGGAGTGTAGTGTTTGGGGAAAAAAAACTCATTTAACACATTCTTAGTTATTTTTGGATTTTGATTTTTCTTCTCAAAATTAAATAAGTTAAATTGAAAAAAATATTATAATTTTGTTCATGATGAGTTAATGTAAACAAATATGATATTTATTTTAAAAAAAATCCTCTTTTTTGAATATAAATCAAATTTTTTATAATAATTTTTTTTTAATTTTTTTTCACCAAAAATCATAAAAAAAATTATTCCAAAAAATAGATCTACTACTTTTCATTCGATTTCAAGGACACAAAAAAGAAATCATTTTTCTTTTGAAGTGCATGTCAATATTACTATCTATCTATATAATACTATAAAAAGAGAAACATTTTATGACATCACATTGAGCCATGATTCACCCTATTGACCAATTATTTTTATATAAATCAAGTGGTTAAATTTGGAAATCTATCAAGGGTAATTTTAGTCATTTATGTTCATGGCATAAATGTCAAGATATTAGACATTGAAATCATCATCAAGTTGCTTTTGATTGGATGCCTTAATTTATGATTTTTTCCCCCAAATTCTATTTGAGCCCATCATTTAACACATTCTGTGAGTTATTTTTGGATTTTGAATTTTCTTCTCAAAATTAAATAAGTTAAATTGAAAAGAATATTATAGTTTATGTTCATGATGAGTTAATGTAAACAAATATGATATTTATTGAAAAAAAAATCACACTCTTTTCTTGAATATAAATCAAATATTTTATAATAAATTATTTTTTTTCCACCTAAAATCATTAAAAAACTTCCTCCAAAAATAGATATTACTTTCATTTTATTCGGACAAAAAAAAATCCTCTTATTTGAGAGGAGTGCATGTCAATATTCTTAAAAAATAAATGTAGTATAAATAGGTAGTTTAAAAGAGGGAGAGGAAAGATGTGGGTTAGGTTTGATGAAGGGGGAGTGTAGTGTTTAGAAAAAAGAAAAAAAAACTCATTTAACACATTGTTCAGTTATTTTTGGATTTTGATTTTTTTTTCTCAAAATTAAATAAGTTAAATTGAAAAAAAATATTATAATTTTGTTCATGATGAAGTTAATATAAACAAATATGATATTTATTTAAAAAAATCCTCTTTTTTTTAATATAAATCAAATATTTTTATAATAAGTTTTTTTAAAAAAAAAAAAAAATTCACCAAAAATCATAAAAAAAAAAATTCTTCCAAAAATAGCAGACTTACTTTCTATTACGATTTGGACACAAAAAAGAAATCATTTTCTTTGGAAGTGCCTATGTCAATATTCTAAAAAAATAAAGATATTAGGAATTGGTATTTTGAAAGAGGGAGAGGAAGAAGTGGGTTAGGTTTATTTGATGAGGGAGTGGATTTTTGGGGAAAAATTTTCATTTAAGCACAAATGTTAGTTTTTTTAAGATTTTGATTTTTCTTTACTCAAAATTACAAATAAAATTAAATTGGAAATGAATATTATAATTACGTCTCCATGATGAGTTAATGTAAACAAATATGATATTTATTTATTATTACTATTATTCGTATACTAACAAATTATCTCCTTTCTCGTCCCACTTCAAGAGGTTCCTAACTTTTCCTTTCTGGTATGTCCCTACTTCAAGAAGTCTCCTTCCATAAATGACATGTATTTGAATATATTTATACCCTTGTAATTTAAAATATATCGATTTTCAATATTTTCTCTCAATATTCCAATCGTAACAGTAGGGTTTTTTTTTGAAATAAAAAGAATCATATTATTAACGACAAAAAATTCATTATACATTAAGTTTATGCGTTTGAATGAGTACTTGTATTTGCTTAAATAATGTTACGTCTTCCTTGCCTGACGAAATAAAAGTTTATGCATACAATAATGAAAAATACTCCCTCCGTCCCATAATGGAATGTCCAAAGGAAAATTTCAAATTTGCTCTTGATCAAAAGCAAATTTCAAAGATCTTTTGGACATTCAATTTCAAATTTGCTCTTGACTAAGAATAATTTAATATACTTGTAATTGTTATCCTATATAAATTGATTAATATTTGATTCATTTAATAAATGACTATATAATTGAACAAACAAAATAGCCTACGCAACCAAGACTGCTTGTTTGTCAGAAGATAATTTTGTGAGCAAGTTTGTGTAAATTTTATAAGTCTCAAATCATTACACGAGTTTGTGTAAATTATATATTCTCCATCTCTTAAAACGCAATCGTGATCATGAGCTGTACACTGAAATTTTTATTTTAATAATAAAAATAGATTTACGTGATCAAAATATTTTTGGTCATCCAAGAAAAAACGGCACATATAAGGCTAAATGGAGTTAGTTTGAATGTAGTAATTGTAATTTTCACGTATGTACGGGATACTCCCTGTATCCCAAACGATGTTCATCTCACTTTTTTATTATTAAATATAAGAACTTAACATATTGTTTTTCCCGTTTATTCAAAATGAGAATTACAGATTATAGCAATAAGTAAATAATAAGCCTTAATATGCCCGTTCGAATCTCGGCACGGGTTACTACAACTAGTTTTTTTATAATATAAACTTCAAAGAATTCAAAAATTGTAAGGTTTCCGGAATTGTTTCTGGCGGAAAATAATCCCGAAAAATGATTTCTTGGAATATATTTTTTGGAAAATAAAAATGCTTTCCGAAAAACATTTTCCGATGTTGTGATGAATCTTAAGAAAACACTTTCCGAAAAATATTTTCCGATGCTTTGATAATTTCATTAAAGTAGATTTCTAAAAAGGTAAAATCAATACAACCAAAGAAAAATAGAGGGGAAAATGTTTTTTGAAAAACAACTTTCTTATGTAGAGAGAGGTAAGGAAGTCATTTTCCTTATAAATCAAACTCAATTTTCATCAGGAAATATTATACTTTGTCGACTTTTAATTTTTCAATATTTACCAAACAAATTGAAAAAATGGGAAAACATTTTTCGAAAAATGTTTTCCCCTAAACAAACGGAGTCTAAGTATTATTCGGTTTTTTTTCATCCAAGATAATTATTTCATTTTCTAATAAAAATATTTTATTTAAAAATTTTATATATTCTTTCAAGAGTAAATTCAACAGACAATTTAACTTAACCAATCATATATCAACCATATATATGTATTTTCTCTCTCCGAAATAAATGTGACATATGATTGATTGCCAAAAATTTAAAACAATTTAATTATCAACTACTATTAAATGTGACATGTTTCACTACTTGTTGATTGTCAAAATTTAAAAACAATTTAATTATGCAAAATATTAAGTATTTCTTTTCAGTTTGTTCTTACCTTTTTTTTATATATTATTCCGCATTAAATATAAGGTTTTTAGTTGCTTTATTATAAAAATGAATAATGAGACTTCGTTTGTTACATTTCACAATAACCTTTCACTTATTATTTTTACCATATATTTCTCTTTTGTTTTACTTTCCATATTAACAATATTTGCTGATTATATCAAAAACATCGGATCGGCTCGAATCCGGCGGAAAGGTTTGTATCATGGATGGATGATTGAATAGCAGCTGAAGCGGATGAACAAAGGCACGTAAGTGAGCGGGACTTCACCGGAGCTAATGTACTCTTCAATGTGAGAGTAAAGTACATACTCCTCAGTCAGGCACCAGTTTGATACCAAAAATATGGGCACGGCGGATTAAGGAAGAAGGTAAGAGAGAAAAGAAAGTGAAAAGAGAATGTTGTGAGTGTAAAAGTAAAATAGGAGGAGAGGAGAGAATGAGTGGAAAGAATAGTTAGGAGAGGAATGTTGTGAGTGAAAAAAAGTAAAATAGAAGAGAGAATGAGTGGGGTAAATAGTGAAGATTCACTTTCCATTTGAGATAAGTGTCAATTGGTATGAGACGGAGGGAAAGGAAATAAGTATCGATTGATGTGGGACGGAGGAAGTATATTTTAGAGAAGCGGAAATCGATTGACGATAGTTTAATTGAGTCAATAGATGCGTTATCAAAAAATTGCTTGATTTATGATTGAGTATTTATAGGTTAAGAAAGTATTGAATAGGAAGTTGCAAGTGAGGATAAAGAGAAAAAAGTACATACTCTCACTTATTCTCTTCTG